>JAMXBD010003104.1:0-139933 GCA_024138025.1 Combretum micranthum | reverse complement strand
ATCTTGGAATTTTTGAACTTTCATTCTTTCGTCGTTGTAGTTCGTTCCCGCAAACCTTAGCAACCTGCAAAACTCCGCATAATACTCATCCACTTTCATATTCCCTTGTCTCAAACTCAACCATTTAGAAATCATTTGTTCCCTCACGGTCGATGGAATATATTTCAAGAAGAAAGCATCTTTGAATGTATTCCAGAGAATTGGTCTTGCAAATCCTTCACTATTCAGCATCCACCAATTATATGCATCTTGCTTCATCATATAAATCGCCAAATCAACTTTTCTATCATCGGGTACTTGGCAAGCAGCAAAAGCTTTCTCAAGTTCTATTATCCATCCTTCAGCTTTAATTGGATCCATGGTAATACCATCAAACTCAGGTACTAGCTTGACAAAGTCATGCAGCTTCACTTGGTCAGCTCGATTTTCCACTTGCACATTAGGTTCCTGCCTCACATTTGCTGGATTATACTGCTGCATAAACTGTTGCTGTTGTTGGTACATCATTTGTTGATACTGTTGAACCATTGCAAACATATCACGAACAAATTGAACATGTACTTGTATCTCCGTGGCATTGAGGCATTGGAGGATATGGAGGCATTGGAGGAGGCATTTGTGGTTGTGAGGATCTGGTAGTAGAGGCCGAAGCTGGTGATGGAGTCGAAGTCGAAGCTGGGATAGTAGAGCTGTAGATGCTGAAGCAGTAGACTGAGGAGGAGGCATATTCCCTATCTGAAGTCTGTCTAGTGATTCTCCTTGACCTATCCATCTTTAAACATACAATATACACATGACATATGATAATTAATGCAATGTCAGATTAATCTTGAATTTAGTTAATTAAAAATAAAACAACATTCAAGCATAACACACCATTCAAGCAAATCCTAGACTCAAGCCATGCTAATCTCACCGTATCTAAGGTCAAGTCTCCTATTTTTAAACAAACAATTTTACATAAACAGGCTCTGATACCAACTGTAAAGACCCGACCTGCTAATCCTTAAGACTTAGCAAGTTAAGTCCCCAACCACATATAATACTTTCGTATTATATGGAAGGTTGTCCTAATCTACAGTTATGTGAATTGTTTGTTTAAAACTACTAAAACTTGTTATAAAAGCTTTTACAAAAGGATTACTCACTTGAGTAATCTATTTACATAAAATAGTTTAAGGAAATATTTACATCCTTGTGTCCAGCATAGGACACAACAAAATATACATAAGTCTTACAAAATGAAGAAAATAGACTTTAAGTCTTTTAATACAACCCAGGCTTAACTAACAAGCCTCTATTCCAAAATACAAAATACATTTGTTAAACGAACACATGAAATAAAACTTTCTTCAAAAACTTCTCGCCACAGGGTCCTACTCATCCCACTCGTCCATAAACTTCTCCCAATCTGACCCGAATCCCATATCATCATAACAATCATCATCAACACCTGAAAATAGCAAAAGTGAGCCAGAGGCCCAGTACACAGCAACAACACTCAAAAGCGTAGTGGCAATCATACCTAGACTAATGCAATGCAACATTAATGTTTTATTTATCTTTCATTAGAAATCATTAATCAAATCATCATTGGAGTATTCAAACTCCGGAACAAGCCATGGGATTCTGGGGATCCTGAGTAACGCTCACGACGCTCAGGGGGTTGATATAGATAGCCCGAATATCTATATCTCCTAGATAACGTTACACTGAAAAGAATAATCTCATATAGGTTATATAGCCGTTGCCCAACTTCACTTAACTCAATCCATAATATAATTTAATTCACATGCTCCCATAAACATTGAATTAAGTTATACTATTTCTTTTCAAGAATAAGTAAATGTTGCTCAGTTACTACATTTTCCTATCGATTATCCGCCGAGCCTAGTCATTGCATCATGACTTTTGGCCTAAGCGCCTACACTAACATATCATTGCATCATGATAAGTTACCGCTCCTCGGACCGGATTCAACGGTAAAAACACAAGCAATTCAAGCAATATTTAAGTCATTTAGAATTTATATCAAATTTAAGTATGTCTACCCTAACAAACATACAAGCAAGTCACTGCGTACCTGTACTAGCTTGAGTCAATGGGAATAACCGAAAGGGAATCAATCACTGTAACAAAAATAATTGCAAACTCACACTTAGTTCAAGTATATATGTTCATCAAAGCTCTAGTATAATCATCCAAAGAAATTCAAATAAATCATTATAACATCATCACATAGCATTTAGATATCATATATTATCATACAATACTCAACAAATACTTAAATGATCATTTATCAAGCTTGAGAACTTTTAGCAAACAACAATAAGTTTTAAACTTTGTTGGAAAGTGTATCAGCTGAAAGAATTGAAATTTAAGCACTGATACTTTCGAATTTGTAAAATCTTAAAACATGAAAGTTTTAGATCTTTTCCTTAGCTTTCCAACGCAACTTGAATCACCTCAATCGGAGATCGGATGAAAAAGTTACGGCTAAAATACAAAGAGCTGCGAAACAGGGGAAGTCTACACGACCGGGTACACGGCCCGTGTACCAGGCCGTGTTGGGTAAAAAAAATGACCCGAGAGCAACTTTTAAGAATTTCAAGGCCTACACGGCCATGTACACAGGTTGTGTACACTGGAAAAAAAAATGACGAAATCCCCTGTTTTCAAAGTGCATTTTACACCTCTTAAAATTCTTTAAACTCATTCTAAAGTTTCCAAAACTTGTTATATGATCATCCCATCATTCAAACAACACCAAACATCTCCAAAACTTTATCAACTCCAAATCACTATTCATCATCTTCTTCAATATTAGGTCATCCAACCACATGCATTCACCAACACTTCCAACACTTCAAAACTCATCCTAAGCACATAAAACTAACCACTCTAGTCCTATAACACTTCATATACCATCAAAACATCATGGAACATAAATTTAAACAAATATGGCATCAAGACTACATATTCATGCATAGAAAAAAAAAATTGAAGAACACTCTTACCACAAGAACTTCAAGGCTTGGTTTAATGGTCCTCTAGCAATCTTTTGGTGGTAAAAGTGATGGAAAATGAAGGGCTTAATCTTATACCACCTTGGAGGAGCTTTTGAGAGGGTTAAGAGGTGTTTTGAAGCTTTGAGAAATGGTTTGGCTAAGGTCTGAAATTTTGCCCGAAAATTTAAGTTTGAAGAGTAGATATTATCTACTTGTTTGACTTTTAAGGCATTTGTAATTAAGGCAATTAATGACTTAACCTTTTGTTACTTAATGACATTGTCTTAAGGCCTTAATGAGTGTTTAATAGCTTTATTTTTTTGCCTAAAAATTCTGCTACATAAGGACTTAGTTACATGCATTCCTCCACTTAATTCAACACATTCAAATCATAAATTACACATATGAATACAATTAAAATTTTATGAACTAAATATTTAATAAATTCTAGAATATTTCAATATTTTAACATAATAATAAAACACATAATTCATCATGAAAAAAAATCATATTCAATACATATCAAAAGTATGTATAAATTTATTAACACACATATAGAATATAAATTGGGAATTTCATGGTCATTTCAATATATATATAGATACAAATATAGATAAAAAATAGACCGTCCAAACAGACTATCTGTTTGGATTGTCTGTTTTTCATCTGTATCTGTATCTTTTTTAAAATGATATGTATAAAATATATTTGATTTGTATCTAAATTTTATCTATATTTGTTCTATTTGATCTTTTGATGAGAACTGTCAATTTTTTTTTATCTATATCTATTTCTTGATAAATAATTTATTAGAAAAAAGTTTGAAAAAGTATCTGTATCTGCCGAAAAAAAGCCAAAACAAACAGACTAATTAATAATCAATTGACTTCGTCCACAATCGCAAATGCACAAATCCTCGCCATAATTCAAGCTAATTCAATTCCACCTCACTTTAATATAACTGGGTTTTAATAAAAATTTCTATCTTTAAAAATTAATTTACTTGTAGCACATAATCTTGATGCCACTATTACATGTTTTCTTCGGCTGCTTTTTCCATGCAAGAAGTGGAATTATCCTCAGACGTACGAAAACGCGTATAGCATAATGACAAAATGACAAAGGTGCAAACGGGTCGACATGGACACAGGCAGCGTTTGGGCTTGTAGGCGAAATATTTCAACTTCATTATGTTTCAATAGCTTAAGATAATTTAATTTATTTGCAAATACATAACCTATGTAGTTAATTTTATATAAAAAGTGTTAATATTTTAAAATACTATTAAAGGGATACATGTTAGAATCTTATCGGTCTAACAAGAATAATTTTATAAAATATATTACAAAATAAAATTTAAAAAATAAAATATTAATAAATATTTTTTAAAACCAAAAAATTGAGAAAAATCTAAATTTAATTATTTTAAGACAAATAAGATATAGACACCTATTCATATAATTATACTAAAACATTGACAATTTTAGATAAAACTCATGTCATCTAAATGTTATAAAAATTAATATAGGTAAAGTGCTTGCAAATAAGCTAAAACACAGTTAAGACTTTTTTAATTAACCATAAATTAAATAGTTGAAGAAAACTCTCATCTTTGAGTTTACGTAATATTCACATTATATAATTTAATTAAAAACGAAAGAAGTAAAACTCTTTCTCAACAGCAAAATATGTTCTTAAACCATTTCCTCAATGAATAAGTGAATATTCAGTTCAACTTTCATTCTTCAATATTCATTTTCATCATGATTAGCATAAGAAGTAAAGCCAACAATTTAAATTTGAAACCAAAAAAATTGGCTATGCTAGTCGCTTAATTTTTCAAACATGATTACTCAAACAAAAAAAAAAAAAAAAAAAGAGAGAGAGAGAGAGAGATAGAGGGAGGGAAAAATAGATGAGACACAGAATAAAAATTCAAAAAGAAACATCTTTATCTAAAATGAGCAATGGTCCAATGTTTTATACAATAAGAAGAACGGGGGGAAAAGAAAACGGAAAAGAAAAGAAAAGCTAGCCCAATTGACAATAATAATTAATGAGAGACTTATAACACGCATCAACCATTTCCTTATGTTATTACCAAAGATATTAAGGGTCATAAAACTAACAGAAATTCCTTGTATCATTACCCGAGTATAATTATATCTTGCGGCATAAACACTATTCTCCAAATGTAATTGATCTGAATTTAAATCTCCACACTTCAAAATTATAGCAGATGGTAATAAGAAGAAAAATAATTAAATTAATAAAACAAAAACTAATAGAAGTTTTCTGTGACATAATTTTTTCGGAAATAGCGGTGTTGAATATTCTATCCTTGACCAAAGATATGTACACCTTACCGATGCATTAGGCCATATCATAAGTAAAGTTCCTAGAAGCATCAAAAGTGTGGTCCTACCTAAGCCAATTCCTCGAATTAATATTCGACAGCTTCGTTTCTAATAACATCTTAATCGTCAGTCAGCTGCTAAACCAATCGTTTTTTCTGTCTAAAGAATGTAAGCTCAAGAAGAAATACAGAAAATAAGCATGGATAGAGACCAAAATGAGCTTAAAAACTATGGTTTTGGGGGCATCTACAAGGAGTCTTTCAACATCGTCTTAAAACGGAAGAAAATCTTCGCCCAAATCACACTTGCCCTTATCCTTCCTTTCTCCGCAATTTTGCTAGCCCACACCCTGGTCTCACAGATCATTCTCTACGAAGTAAAACTTGGCCCTGAATGGTTTGAGAGAAGACCAGTTGATGGAAACAGAAAAACAAGACTATGGATTGCTTTTTGGTCTTTCCAGGTAGTCTACTACGTAGTTGCCCTTGCCTTGTCTTCCCTCTTCACAGCAGCTGTTGTATACACCGTAGCATGTATATACGCAGCCAAACAGGTCACTTTCAAGGAGGTCATGAGTTCATTGCCAAGAGTGTGGAAGAGACTCACTGTCACATTCCTATGGAATTTCGCCGTGTTCTTCATCTTTAATGTAGTGGCTGGAGTGCTTTTAACTGTTTGGGTACTTGAACAGGAATCGGCAGAAGTAAGAATCACCACATTAGTGATCTTCTTGGTGGTGTGTACATGGTGGGTTTTGTGTGCATCATCATGATATGGTCATTAGCCAGTGTGGTGTCCATCTTGGAAGATGTTTATGGAAGAAAGCGATGAGGAGCGCGAGGAAGTTGATGAAAGGGAAGACGAAAGTAACAGTTGGGTGTTTTGTTGGTCTAGTAATCATGTTCATGATTGCTATGGTGCTATATGAGCTATTTGCGGTGATTGGATGGTTCATCTTTTCGATATTACCACTTAGAATTTTGATTGGAATTCTATGTGGGATGTTGTTGGTCATGGTGATGCCCTACGGTTTGGTCATCTCAACAGTGCTTTATATGTGTGCAAGGCTTATCACCACGAAACTATTGATAAATCATCCTCGTACCAGCATCTTGAGGGTTTTCTCGGAGACTCTGTTACATTAAGGAGCGTTGTTGAGCTGCAGCTAATTCAGAATCCTGTCTAAAACGTTTTTGTCTGCCCGTATTTTTTGTTTTTCTTTTGTTTTCTCACTTAAATTTGTGTTATTATGTTAACTTTTTAGATATTTAATATATATATATAATATATATATATATTTATGTCTGTGATACATAATAAAATTGAGAAATATCCATTCAACTATTTTTGGTGCCCTTGTTTGTACCATCTGACGTTATTGAGAATCAATAACTTCTTTGCTAACTTAAAGGTAGATTATGTTTGTACGTTTCTCATTGCTAAGATTGCAAATGGATCAAATTACCTAGTTAAATTCTTGTGCTCAAATCGATTCATACCCAATTATTTTAAGTGGCATACTCATATCAAATTTGATGTTAAGTTATTTGAGCAGTTTATCACACTATTCTATGGCTTCTCTGCTTGACGGACCTATCAACTAAATTTGAGCTGCGAGGGAGTACATAGTTATAAGTTTATTGAACTCTTGTAAAGTACAAATTTATATATTTAAACAGAATTGATATAGATATAATTTAAAAAATCTTAGCTACACAAGTTAGTCAAATCAAGCTTGGATTTTTAAGTGATATTTTGAAGTATGCATGAGTTTAAGCTCAATATATTTTTGGCTCGATTGGATTTGTATACGAAATTCTTAACTGTGCAAACGATAGAGAGCTAATGAGTAAATTTAAACATATTTTCTTATGTAATGAAAACCATCAAAAGTCTTATGACCCAATCTATATTAGAAGGAATAAAATCCAAATCTAATAGTCAAATTTCACTTCTGATATTTTTTAGGAAAAATTATGATTATTGATCCATTGAAATAAGCACCTACTTTCTATAACAATGTTTATGAACATCATAAAAAATGGTGTCACCATGCCTAAAAATATCTCTACCCTATCAAAGATAGTTTGCTAAATTCAAAGTTGCATAAAAAAAAAAAAAAAGATTGGAAGCCATTATATGATATTCAAATGGTATAATAGGTCCAATTTATTTCAAGAATCAATGGTGCTGCAAGTGCAAAGCAATCATGGGATACATTAAAGGAGGAGTTCTAGACTAGAAAGAAATCTTGTGAAACTTCAGTCTCTTAGACAGTACCTTGAAAATATTATAATGAGAGATTTTGAGACAGAAACAGATTATTACACTAGAATTAATAAAGTGACCCAAATGAGAGTCAATGGATAAACAATAACTGCTAAAAGGGTGGTTATAAAAATATTAATCACACTTGCAGAAAAATATTACTTGACTGTAATTAGTATTGAGAAGACAAAAGATCTAGCTATCATATTAGTTACCGAATCGATTGGCTTTTTAGAAGCATATGAAAGGAAATTAAAAAGGCATGACAACTCTACATTGGAGAATGACTTTTAATCCAAACTAAATTCTAGGTCTGGTGAAAGGAAAAATGAAGATAAAAGATTTGGAAATAAAGGAACTAGAGGAGAAGGAAGAAATCATGATGTCAAGAGAAAGATGGTAGGTACAAATAAAGGTCATAATGTCAAAATTGTAAGAAATTTGGTCATCTTGCATAAGACATCACTTTATGGAGAGGTATCAAGCCAATTACTCTTTAGAAGAAAGTGATTATTTATTTTACGATTGTTGTCCTGCTTCCAATACCAAACGAGACATGTAATATATGGATAGTCATTGTAGCAACCACATTACAAGTTATAAAAACATTTTTCAAGATGTAGACGCAATGTCAATTTTAAAGTAAAGTTAAGCAATGAAGAGCTAGTGTCCGTTGAAGGAAAAGGTAACACTAGCATTAAGACGAAGAAAGCTATGTGTTTGATCCAAGACATTTTGCTAGTACCACGTCTAGTGACAAATCTACTCAATGTTAGATAAATAATGGAAAGCGGATATTCCTTACTATTAAATGGAAACTTCTACACTACATATGATAAGGGAAAGAAAGACAATACTAAGAGATTGCAAAATTTAAGATGCAATAGTAAAGAAATTTCCCCATATAGTGACACCTTAAAACAAAATTGGCTATGAAAGTAGATTAAGAAGAGTCATTGCTTTGCACAAGAGACTTGACTATCTCAATTTCCAAAGGTTGAAGATTCTACAATAGAAGAACATAATGTCAAGCATATTGGTCTCAAAAGAAGTACAGAAGTTTGTGAAGGCTCCATGCTTGGGAAGCAACACAGAAAATAATTTTCTTCTAGTCAAGCATGGAGAGCCAAAGCACCACTAGAGCTTATATGCACAGATGTTTATGGACCATGAAAGCACCATACTTTGAGAAATGTAAGTATTTCATCCTTTTTATTAATGACTACACTAGAATGACATGGATCTATTTTATGCATGAAAGATATAATGTATTTGAGATTTTTAAGAAATTCGAGAGATTTCTTGAAAAAAAAAGATATAATATTAAATAAGAAGATGTGATAGAGGTAAAGAATATATTTCAAAGGAGTTTAATAAATTTTATGAAGATGAAGGAAAAGAACACCAAGTTATATTTGGTTATGCATCGGAACAATATAGTGCATCAGAAAGGAAGAGTTGTATAGTTATGGTGATGGGTAGATCCATTCTAGAAGAGAAAAGATACTAATGATATTCTAGGTTGAAGTAGTGTACATAATAGTCTTTTAACTTCCTAGATCTCCAACTAGAGAAATGCAAGATAAAACACCTATCGAAGCTTGGAGTGAAGATCAATTATTAGCACGACATCATAGAGTACTTAAAAGTATTTGCTATGTACACATTCCAGCAGTAAAAAGGTAAAACTTAGACAAGAAACCTGAAAGAGGCATTCTTCCTAACTATAGGCACATGATGTAAAGGGTATAGAGTCTATGGTTTAAAGACTAAAAAAATTATCATCAATAAGGATGTTAAGCTTTTTGAAAGTGCTTCTTGGAATTGAAATGAAGAAAAGGTACATAAGTAAAACATGTTAGTCCCTAGGGTAAAATCCTCCTTAGAATCTAATAACTATAAAGAGAAGGCTTTTAGCAAACCTACAACATTGGTCCCTGGAGTAGAATACTCTCCAAAATCTAATGACTAGGAAGAGAAGGCTTGTAACAAATCTCCAACATCAACTTCATCTGGAGAAGGAGATTCATCTATATAATCACCACCAAGAAGAACAAAACTTCTTGTAAACATATATGAAAGATGTAGATTTGTAATTATAGAGCCAAAAGGCATTAAGACCATAAGTAAAGAGGAAATCAACAAAACTCTTCACGAGATAGAAGATCAAGTAGCAAACAATTCATCAAGGCACTGACTCAAGCAAAGTTCGAGATGTTATGATACATGCTTACAGTTTCATCAAAGTGTATCTATAATATATATTAAGTGAATTTATACGATGTATTAAGTGGAGTTTCTAGAAGTGGTTAGTTAAGATATAAATAGGTAGTTTTATTTCATTTATGACCAAGTCAGAATAACTAGAAGGTGCATATATACATCTATCCATAAAAACTTTTCATTTTATTCCTTCGTTTCCTACAAATCACATTCTCTTTCAATATTCTTTTTATACAAACACCTTTCTCATATTTTCTATTCCATTATAATCAAATAGTGTTTCACATACTATAATAAAATCCTTCATGCAGATCAATAGATAACCAAATCATCTCTTTATATATATAAATATATATATATTTAGTTTTATGTATATTTTCTTCTCTCTTTCCCAATGAACACACAAAGTTCCTGCCTAATTTTACAAAAATAAAAAAGGGACAATCTGAATTGAATAGCTGTGCAAAATTTTAGAAAATAACCCAATATTATGAGGTAAAGTAGGTTTCTAGCAATAGAATAAACGTATTGTTTGTAGTTAATATGTATTTTTTGGTAAACTTTTATTTCAATGGACAATTTGAAATAAGTAGTTAAAACTAAAAGAAACAACAATGGACCTATAAAGTATAGAGTCAGTCTTTATGCATGATAATAAGGAAAAATATTTATGTTTCTCAACTTTTCTTGTGATATTTTCCTATAAAATTTTTAAACAAATTAAGATTTTTTTTTTTTGGGATAATGTCACTAATGAAACATGAACTTTGACAAAATATACAATTAGGTATCTATACTTTGAAAATGATCAATTTGGTACCTGAACTTTGAAATTGATCAATTTTGGTACCTGAAAAACTTTGAATTTGATTAGTTCAGCATCTAAAAGAACTTGATGGAGGTATTATTAGCATGCAGGAAAAGTTTTTTTTAGATACTAAATTTGTCAATTTCAAAGTTTAAGTACTAAATTGATTAGCTTCAAACTTTAGGTATTTTTATATATATTGACAAAGTTTATGTACCATTTATGACATTAACCTTTTTTTTTCCTTTAATTAGAAAAAAATAAAAAGTTTAAATGGAAAAAGATTTATTAAGAATAATACCTCGTGTGATAATTGATTCTCATCAATTCAACCATGCTTAAGAAAAATCTACTCTGGTGAAGTGGTGTAGGAATTGCTCAATTCTCCGACGATGCTTATAATCTCTTCCTCTTCTTGTCAAAATCACTTTGTGATGTTGTAGATATTTTGAATTAACATAATTAAAATTTTCCAACAAACTTACAATATTAATTGTTTAAATTAGTTTTATTTTATTTCTTACATAGTTATCACAAGCTTAATAAAATCTTCTTTAGGAACAATTTCAAAACACTTATAGACTTACATTTTAAGTTTACTTTTTTTTTTTTTTTTGGGATTTGTCTTAAATTTAGATAGTTATGCACTCTAGCATCATTCAAGGTTTTATATGGAAAACACTCACGACTTGTTCTCTTCATTGTATAGAATATGCAGAGAATAGAATTCCAATTCAAAGGAAATGTAATAATATCGTAATAACTATTATTATGTTTACTTGGTATAAAAAGGAAAACAAGTAATTATTAAAGTAAAAGGTAAAATATTTATAATACCTCATGTATTTATTATAGAAAGAAGATAATTGTATAAGTAATATTTTCAAGATAGGATATTTATAACAAAGTTGAAAAAAAAAACATTAAATTGCAATTCATGGGGTAAGGACATGAATTTCTATTCATCATTTTATACAATAGCAATTTATTATGGATTGTCATTTTCCTTAAGTGAACACCGTAATAGCAGCTTTATGTTGAACGGAGAGAGAATGAATAGCTATTCATGTAAAGTAAAAAGGATGTTAGTTCTTACCATTAACAACACAATGGTCAATTTGCATTTGTAGGTATTGCTTTCCACTTTTACAAGGATAGGCAACTTTGCAACTTCTTTGATGCTAATGCAACATTTAATGGTTTCAATTTAGTGACCCAGTGTAGCTCATTTAGTTATAACCTTTACCGATTTAGCTATAATTATTAAAGAGAATTTCAAAGACATTTTAGATAATATTGTGGCTTTAAGATCCAAATATTTAAATTAGGTGTTGAAAATAACACAAAAATGGACCCTTTCCATATAAGTTTGATATTAAAAAAGAAAAAAAAAAAAGGAAAAGAGGATAGAGGAGGGTTGTGGATGAAGTGATACGAGTAATTTTGACAAAATTGATATTAATAAGAAATTGTAATCTAAACAAAACTTATCTAGATTGCTAAGATTTTACCACAAAATAAAATAAAATATCTTATCGTTGAGGAATATTAAACTTGAAAAAATATATATAGTAGCTTAACACACCTGGATTAGTCACACTTCACAATGAATAACTAATTTTATTCCCTTTAAGCCTTACACCAACAAATTATTCAAGAATCAAACCATTAGGAATGTTAGTATAACATCATACCATACATTGATTTTATGATGCACAATACTAAAGAAAAAAAAATGCATTGTACCAAATTTTAAGAAGGATAAATGTCATAATTATTACTAGACTTTTCCATTGTTATAATTAATTATCTAAATTTAAAGAATGTAATATACTATCTAGAGTTTTTTAGAGATCATAAATTAACCCCATTTAGGTAGTAAATTACAAGAATGAGTAAAGTTGAAGCACTTGCGTAACACTTTTAAATTTTAGATAGTCAATTGAAGGGGAATTATATATATATATATATATAAGATAAAGTTCAATAACCGAATTTGGCAGTTATCTTTTTAAGAAAGTTATTTGTATTCATCATAAATGAACTATGTCTATGGGAGGATGGTGATATAACCAATACATCCAGCAATAGACAAATAAAAAAAGTTGTAACAACTATAACAGAGTTGGAACAAAATCAATTAACATATGTAAATAGTAACAGCTGGATTACAACAGCCTATAAAAGGAGTCACTGGGAAAGAGGAAATCATCCTTGCTCTTAGACTTGAACTCGTTCTTGAGTTTTTTTAGAAGCCATTAGATGCTCAATGAGCCAATAAGTTTTCATACAATACCTCACAAAGAAATAATAAAACACAGCTTAGTTTTTTAACATTTCATAAACTCAAATATTCAGTTCATTTCAAACCCTAAACACTTTTCTTTCTTCCAATGTAGAGATACATGTTCAAGAAAACAAACAGTACAAATGTATGAGTTGTTTACCTCTTAGAGTTGAAGATCTTGTTACAGTATGTAGTAAGACAAAGAAGAGTAATAGAATTGGACTAAAAATCTAGTTAATTCATTAAGCAAAGAAGCCTATTTATAGGCTATACATATATCGGTAAAAAAAAGAAATTAGCAATTGATTGAGAAAAGAAACATAATTGGTTCCTAAAAATCAGGGAAGAAATTATGTGAATAATAAATTCCTAAAGGCCAGGACTAATTAATTCATAATAAATTCCTAAAGACCAGGACAACTTGAGATTTACTTAACATTCCCTCTCTTAAACTGATGTTTCCGACAGTCAATTTACAGTCTTCTCTCCAACTGGACAAACACCAAGTAACCTTCTAAATTTTGAAAACATGGCAATTTGAGAGGTTTGGTAAAAATGTCAACAATCTGGTCTTCACTTCTACAGAAAATGAGATTAATTACTCCTTCATTATTGAGATCTCACAAGTAATGATACTTCACATCTATATGCTTGCTTCTTCTACGTAGAATTGGGTTTCTTCCCAGTTTTATTATTGAACTATTATTGCAATAAATTGCAGTAGGTCCCTTTTGCCTGAAATGCAACTCTTCAAGAATTTTTTTTCAACTAAATAGCTTGACAAGCACATGAAGTTGCTGCGACAAATTCGGCTTCAGTAGATGATAGAGTAACAATTGCTTGCTTCTTAGATGACCATGAAATTGCTCCTGAACCTAACATGAAACATAACCTGAAGTGCCTTTTCTACATCTTGATCTCTTATGTAATCACTATCAGTAAATCCTATCAACTCTAACCTTGTTCCCTTCTTGTAAAACACCCCATACTCCTTAGTACGTGTAAGCACCGGAGAATTCTTTTTGCAGCCAAGAGATGAATCTCTATAGGATACTCCATGTACCTACTAATCACACTTACAACATACATTAAATCAAGTCTTGTTGCTATCAAGTACATTAAACCCCCCACTATCTATTTGTAAAGAGTGTTGTCAACCTTCCTTCCTCCATTATCTTTGTTCAGCTTTACACTAAACTCAATGGAGTATTTACAGGATTACAATCGTTCATCTAAAATCTGTCTAAGATTTCTTTTATATACTTCTTTTGAGAAATAAAAATTCTAGCAGAGAATTGCACCACTTCAATGCCAAGAAAGTAATGCATCATGCCAAGATTAGACATCTCAAATTTAGCCATCATAGATTTTTTAAAACTTTCAAACATGTCTGTATTATTTCCAGTGTAGATTAAATCATCCACATATAAGCAAACAATGAGCATTTTCCCTTTATCTCTAACCTTTATGAAAAGTGTATGTTCATAAGGACATTTTTGAAAGCCTTCTTTCAAAAAATAAGTTTTTATACGATTATACCAAGCTCGTGAGGCTTGTTTTAATTCATATAGTGCTTTCTTTAACTTATACACTTTATGCTCATTGCCAAGTTTCATATAACCAGGAGGTTGATCGACAAATACTTCTTCTTTCAAATCTAATGGAGGAATGCTAACTTCACATATAATTGGAAGATAGGCCATGAGTTTTGAGCTGCCATCGCAATCATAAACCTGATTGTGTCATGCCTTGCAACCGGAGCAAAAACTTCTTTATAGTCAACACCAAACTCTTGCTTACAACCCTTAGCTACTAAGCGTGCCTTATGCTTGTTAACCTCGCCATTCTCTTTTAGCTTTGCCTTATAAACCCATTTTACACCAATTTTCTTTTGGCCCTTTGGAAGATCACATAGCTCCCATGTATCATTTCTTTCAATGGCTATAATTTCAACATTCATAGCCTTTCTCCATTTTGGTTCTTTGACAGCCTCTTCAAAAATGGAAGGATCACAATATGAAAATAGAGCAAAATGTGTAAGTGGGTTATCACCTTAGTTAACTCTAGTTACTTCATAATTAGTCATCCATGCTGTCTTCTTCGAACACGTTGAGGCCTTGGTGATTCTGCTGCAAGGGGGCTTTGATCAACTATTGGAACATTTTAACATCCTTTTCAGCACATTTTCCATAGGCTGCTACCCTTTCTCATCATCGTCAAAGTCTGTTGGAATGTTTTCTTTAACACCATTTTGATTCCATGACCAGGTGCCTTTTTCTTCAAATACCACATCACGGCTAATGACAATTTTCATGGTGCTAGGATTGTATAATTTATAAGCTTTTGACTTATCACTAACACCAAGAAAAATGCATTTTTCTCCCTTGTTATCTAGCTTCGGCCTCTTCTCATCTGGAACATGGGCATAGGTGATACAACCAAAAATGCGAAAATGATCTACAACAAGTTTCCTTCCGCTCCATGCTTTCTGTGGTGTCATATTTTGAATGGCAAATGTGGGGCTTCTGTTCAATATATGAATGCTCCAATTAATTGCTTCAGGCCAAATATTTTTTTAAATGCCACTTGTTGTCAAAAGGCTTCCACCATATTCATAATGGTACGGTTCTTCCTCTCGCCTACACCATTCTACTGGGGTGCATAAAATGTTATAAGTTGTCCCTTGATTCCATGGTTCTCACAAAAAATTGCAAATTCATGTGAGGTATATTGTCCACCACAATTCGTGCAAAGAACTTTTATTGGTTGCCAACTTCTTTCTCAACAAGTGCTTTATAGCTTTTAAAAGTCGTAAAGTCTTCAAATTTTTCTTGCAAAAAATAATCCCATATCTTACAACTATAATCATCAATGAAATTAAGTATCTTTTACCTCCATTAGAGCAAGGGTTTATTGGCCTACTAACATCGGAATGAACAAGCTCCAATGCCTTCTTTGCTCTCTAAGATCTTCCTTGTGGGAATTGCGGTGTTGTTTGCTAACAACACATTCCTCATAAACTTGAGAAGGAGCTGCAATATGAGGGAGACCTATTACCATGTTCTTTTGCTGTAGAGTTTTTAATATGTTAAAATTCAAATGCACATAGCAAAAGTGCCATAGCCATGCCTCATCGTTTAACTTTGCTGAGAAGCATTAATAAGCTGTATTGTGGAGGTAAAGTGGGAACATGCGATTGGTCATCATGTTAACTTGAGCAATTAGGCCCAACTATGTGTATTGAATCTGACATATTCCATCTTTGATAAGGATCTCATATCCTTTTTCTTGTAATTGACCCATACTAAGCAAGTTGGTCTTTAATTTTGGCACAAAAAGAACATTAGTGATAGTGTGAGTGGAATTTCCTTTTGTTTGAATTGTTACCTTTCCTTTTCCCATAATAGATATTGTGGAGTTGTCACCAAATTTAACAGAGCTATGAAAAGATTCATCCAACTCAGAGAATGCCTCCACGCATGTGATTGCTATAGCTGGTGTCTAAATAACACACATTTTGTTGAGTTTCTTCCTTCACGTGACATACCATCAAAAGAGACACTTCTTCATCTTTTTCTTTTTCTACAAAATGAGATTTTTTGCCATTTCCTTTAGATATATTGGTTCGACATTTTGACTGGTAATGACCATACCGGTAACATCTAAAACACTTAACATTGGACTTGTCAGCTGATTTTGATATTTGGTTCCAGCCTCATCCTCATGCTCGTCTTCTTCCTGGATACTAATTATTTTGGTATTCCTGTTAGGTTTTCCAATCATTATTGCCCTGCTTTTGCCAGTACTGCTACTACTGCTGCTTTTACCTCTACTTGCCGATGAAAGATTTTTTGTTGAGGCCTTTAAAGCTTGCTCCTCTTTCTCCTGCTGATTGATTTTATTCTCATGAACCAACAAGGAACTTTGTGATTCATCAATTGAAAGTGAGTCAATATCTTTAGACTCTTTAATAGCACAAGCAACAAAATTAAATTTTGGTGTCATAGATCGAAGAATCCTCTCAATAATAGTAACATCCTTTGTCTTATCGCCATAAATCTACATCTTATTGATAATTGCCATTAGCCGCGAGAAGTAATCAGTGACTGATTCACCAGACTTCATTCGAAGTGTTTTGAATTTTGAACAAAGTGCTTGAAGCTACTACCTTTTTCTCTTTGTCGATCCTTGGTACTTTTTCTTCATGGAGTCTCAAATATGCTTGGAGGTATCTTTGCAAAGAATCGTCTCCAATATTGAACGATCAAGAGCCTGAAACAAATAGTTTTTTGCCTTAAGATCCTTTAACTTCATCCCTTCTATTTCTGCCTTCTGTGCATCTAACATTGCTACTGTTGTTTCTGGTACTCTATCAGAGATAACCTGCCAATATTCTTTTGATCTCATAAAATTTTCTATTAGCATACTCCAATGATCATAATGACCATCAAAGCGAGGAATTGTAGGTTGGAAAATTTCTGTTGCCATAGAAATGAAAAAAGACTACTGCTTTGTTCTAACGAGGCTCAGTAGCTGTGATAACATTATTACAATATATAGCAAGATAAGGAAGAGTAATAGAATTGGACTAAAACCTAGTTAATTCATTTAGCAAAAAGCCTATTTATAGGTTGTACATACATCGGTAAAAAACAAGAAATTAGCAATTGATTGAGAAAAGAAACATAATTGGTTCCTAAAAATCAAGAAAGAAATTATGTCAATAATAAATTCCTAAAGACTAGGGCTAACAATTCCTAAGACCAGGACTAACAAATTCCTAAAGACTAGGACAACTTGAGATTTACTAAATAGATATGTGGAAGCATGTCATCCAATAAGTCTTGTGAAGAGCAAATTAGGTTTTAGATTTAGCATTTCCTTTTTGTGTTAGAGGAGATAGACAAAGGGCGATAGATAAGGATAATGTAGTACTAAACTTTTCTGTGGTAAGCTTTTCATATACATTGATTTTGTCAATTTTAAAAAATCCAGTATTGTGTTCGATCTAACATAAGTTTAGGTCATGTCTTTCATTCATTCTTGTGTAAAAAGTATTTTTGGACTAGACCATTGGTCTATAATATTAGGCAAAACAATTTGGTGCTCTTGTCTTGCTCTTGCCTATTGGTTAATTCTTATTGATCCTCGCTAATTTTCTTGATGATACTGTCATGGCGAATGAAACAAGAGCAGTAGTCAAAGTGCAAATAGAGGGTTCTGTTCATTCTAACCAAATTAAAGCAATAACTAAAAGGTTTCATGCATTGGATACAACATTGAATAGTGTTGAAAGAATTTGAATTTTGTAGTGCAGTATGCTCAAAAAGAAAAGTCAAAGGAGAAACATTAGACACGATATGGACCATATGATCATTTTCAGCATTCATCGATTTCTGATGATGTTGCGAGTGATTCAATTTCATCCATGACAAGTAGTAACTTAGCATTACCAACATTTTTGGGTCAAGATCCAAATGGATGGCGCTTAATAGCCATGTTTTATTCCTAATATCATATTATATTTGTATGATTATATTTGCATATTAAAATAAATAAATAACATGTTTTACATATAGATTAAGTTAGTGTAATTTAATGTATGTGTTTGAGTAGTGTAGACTATTTATCTTTGAATTAATATAATAAATATTTAATATTGACTTACATATTGATGTTGTATGAATGATGAAATGAGTAATATTAGACTTAAATGTATATTTCAAGTGTTTGTGTGTAGTAGATTTTTTTTTTTTTTTGAACCAAAAAGCTAGCAAAATGCCTGTTGTTTTACTTAAATTAATAACCCTAATTAAAAGCCACTTAATAACTTTATTTTGGGCTGCCTTAAAAGTCAAAGTTAGATAAGAATAGAGCCAAAAATATCCCTATTTTCGTCCAAAATCATACCACTATCAAGACAACCTTCTAAACAAACACAAAACTCATTATTTTCTCTTCTAAAGCTACCCCAACTTCAAGACTAAGACCCACATCCAAATTCTTACAAGTTGCTACCGAAAGACCCTTCTAAATACTTGCAAACCAAGCCTAAAGATGTGAGGTAAGTTTAAGTTACATTTTATGCAACTTTCATAGTGTAGAGTTTGTTAAATGTGAATTGGATATGTATATGTATTGGTGATGTGTTGATGAAGGTTACGGCTGCCAATAAAGTTTAATATATGCATGTTTAGTAGTTGAAGTGTGTTGATGAAAATGGAATGATGTATGAGTGGTAGTAAGGGTTAAGTGAAGTTGAGCTTGTTAAAAGTTGTGTTGAATGTTATATTGATTGGAAGGTGGACATTGAAGTGAAATGATGTTGTTTAATGAGATAGAAATGTATAATAGATGATGTGAAGTTCATATATTAAGTTATAGAGAGCTAAGAAAGTGTTTTGGTTGAAGTTAAAAGTGTTAAAGTTATAAAAAAATTCATGCTCAAAGGGGTGTACAAAAACTGTCAAACACCTTGTCAAACAGCCCGATGTGGAGGGATGTTTAAAGCAAACGGCCTTGGCAACAGCCCTAGTGTTGTGCTCTCAAATCAAAAATCTCATTTTCCCTGACTTGAAATGGCCTCCCAAATGGTCCCGTTGCCAAGGGTGTTGCAGTTTCTGATTTCTTCCCTATTGTAACACTATTTTGTAAATTAGCCATAATTTTTTCATCCAACGTCCGATTGAGGTGATTCAAGTTGCTATAGAAAGCTTAAAAAGATATATACAACTTTTACGTTTTGAGTTTTTACAAATTTTAAAAGCATCAATGCTTAAATTTTGTTTCTTTTAAGCTAATATAATTTTCAAACAAGGTTAAATACTTATGTTTTCTTGTTAAATATTTGTTTGCATATGAAATGGATCTTTTTGGACTAAAATGAGATAGATTAATGATATTTGAGGTGTGATGATGATTGAGTGATATAATTAAGCATAATTTAATCATATTTGTATATTTAACACATAATTGAATTTCCATGGATGTTAAGATAAATCAGTTATATTGTATATATGAGTTGAAGTTAAAAATGATGATTTTGTGAGCTATTGTATGATCTTGATAAATATATAAATGATATGTTGTGACTATGTATAAGTTATATTTGAGGTCTTAAGTGTTAGGTTTAAGATTTGATATGATTTAAGTGTAATTCCAAGTATATAATGTTGATTTGAGTTTAGATTATCTTCTGAAGGAATCCCAAGGTTCTATTTGGATTTCCTACATAAGGTATGCAGTAATGTGTTCATTCTATGCTTAGGATAGGCAATCTTTAATCAACTTTAATATAGAAAAACTTAAACCTTGTTTGAGCTGGATGTCTCTTATGCTATTTAAATCCGTATTTGGTCTGGTATGGCAGATCGGTATCCGGTTCGGCGAGCAGTACCTTGCTCAGATTGAGGGCATGATAGATTAGGTGCTTAGGCCACCTCTGTCTTTGATAAGACTTTCCTAAGTGGTACGACAGTTAACTGATAGGAAGACGATATCAACGTAATGTTTGCTTACGCTTAGAATGAAGTGGCATGATTTAGTTCAAATGTTTATGGGAATAGTTGGACTAGGTGATATTATGGACTAAGATAAGTGAAGTCATGTAACGGCTATCAACCCTAGATGAAGTTATTTTCTCTTTATCTGATATATCATCTAGGATATATAAGTATCCGAGCTGCTTATATCAACCCCCTGAGCATTGAGATCGTTACTTAAGGCCCTAATTGCACTTATTGTCCAGATTTTGAATACTCCAGTGTTGATTAATTAATTAAAAGAATATCTAATAATTGAATGGATGTTGCATTGCACTATAGTTAGGATCATGTGAATCATTTGCTTTTGTTTTTATTACTGTGTACTTGGCCTTTGGATCACTTTTATCTTTTCAGGTATGGAAGACGAGTTCTACACAAGCATGGATACGGATCTAATTTTGAAAGTTCTTAGATGAATGGGATGAGTAGAGGAGACCATGACTCACAAGAAACCTTTTGTAATAGATTAGTTATATATGTGTATATGAATTATGAACATATGTAATAGTCATTAGGATTTTTGCTATCTTTTGTGATCTTTTGTAAATGGCTTACTCTTAAGCCTTGGTTGTAATAATTTTTTTTTATGTGGGTATATTATTTCTATGCCTTTTGAGAAGTATATTATGTAAGTTATGTTTTAAAGAAATCTTCTATGAAGTATTTTGTTAAAATTTATTCTTATAATACATTTAGGCAAATAACTATACAAACTGATCTTGGATTACAACCTTACATATAATATGCAGATTATATGTGGTTGGGAAACTGGGATTGCCTATTTAAATATAGGGGTAAATATGGATCCCTATAGATGGATCCTTAAAGCTAATTAGTATTTTGATTCTCATCATATGACACTCAATGATAGATTGAATGTAGTGTCATTGGCAATGGAAGGAGATGCACTAGAATGGTTTGAGTGGATGTCAACCAATCAACTCTTGTCTACATGGGATTCTCTTTCAGTGGCATGTAAGATTCGATTTGGCACTTTTCAAGATGGTATTCAGCCAAATTCAGTTTCAGAGGCAAGGAATAGAATTGAGCAAGCAAAAATCAGTTTTCAAGTGTCTCCACATGTAACACAACAATATACTAATAATACTCGAACATCCTTTGTTTTGATGGAGGAACATGACTATCAGCACAAAGTTCATAAGACTACCATAGAGGCATTAGAAGATGTTTTAATGGACACATAAGTGAAGCATCAATATAGAGCATAATTATCACACTCGTGCCTATAGATTGGGCTTAGTTGTAGGATTCTTTTCATTATCATTTGCCCAGCTTTCCTTATCAGAGTGGTGTTTCTAGTTTTGATGCTTAGGAGGATTGCTTTCATCAAAACCTGCGTATTGCATAAAAATTTGTTTTCTAACATAATTTAGGTGGCCATCGTGATATCGACACTATCCTCTCACCATTTGTCTGCTTCAAAATACCAAATTTGGAATGAGACTTGGACATTTAGTCCTATACTTAAGTTTTCCACCATCAGACAATCAAGAAGCCCACAAATGTCATTTACTCGGTTTTGGACACTCAAGATAAGATGTGGATTCAATTACATGCTATTATGTGGACAGCTCAAGTTCATTCAACAATCAGTAGTTGAGCAAAGGATAGTCTTTTTTAACCCGACCACTTGGTGTTCGTAAAATCCCAAATTTACAAACTCATTACAGCTCATCTGGGTTGTTTTTCTATGGTGACCACATGTTTTATGAACCTTCTTGAGTACTATCAAAACTAAGACATGTTATTTTCTATTGGAATTGCACTAGAAGGTTGAAATACACCACAAATATCATCTATAAGTCCCTATATATCCTAATGGTTAGTGGTTCTCATCCAAATAACATTCGTGATCAGATTTTTCCTACCAACAACATGCGACCAATTTTTCAGGGACAAGTTGAGATTTGCTAAGTATTGGAATATAAAACATTCAAGTGCCATAGTTATTACTTCAATAGGACTCTTATGGATGAATTTGGATGGTTTCCAGCTGGATTATACAGATTTTGACCGTGGGGACAAGGTTAATCTTTCGAGGATGGGACGAATTGATACAACCAATATATCCAGCAACAAACAAATAAAAAAAGTCTAAGAGCCATAACAGAGTTGAAATGAAATCAATTAAAATTACAAATTTAAATAATAACAGCTGAATAACAAACAACAACAGGTGGATTACAGCAGCATATAAAAGGAATCACTAGGATAGAGAGAAACCATCCCTGTTCTTAGACTTGAACTCGTTCTTGAGTTTTTTTTGGAGCCGCTGGAGGCTTGAGGAGCTAGTAAGTTTTCATATAGTACCTCGTAAAGAAACAATAAAACACAATTTAGTTTCTTAGCATTTCACAAACACAAATACTTAGTTCATTTCAAACCATAAACACTTGTCTTCTTCCAATGCAGAGATACGTGCTCAAGAAAACAAACAATACATAGGTATATGTTGTTTACCTCTTGGGTAAGTTGAAGATCCATGGCAGCAGTAAGTCTTGTGAAGAGCAAATTAACTTTGGATTTGGTTTTTCCTTTTTGTGTTAGAGGACAGACCGAGGATGATAGATAGGGATAATGTAGTACTAAACTTTTCTGTGGTTGGCTTTTCATATACATTGATTTTGTCAGTTTTAAAAAATCTAGTATTGTGTTGGATTTGAAATAAGTTTAGGCCGTGTCTTTCATTCATTCCTGTGTAACAAGTATTTTTGGGCTAAATTATTGGTCTATAACATTAGGCCTAACCAAAGGACAAATATGGACCTTATTGATTTGACTTAATATAAAGGTTATTAAACAGCTGCACATCAATAAAGTAAATAACAAAATAAACTAAAATATTTTATATCGTAAAATAAAAAGATACCAATGTAATTAAATCCTAAACATAAGAAGTCAAATCTAACAAATAGAATATATCGACAAGCTCATATTTAGACAATTTTCAAACCTTTGGCACTCTTTTCTTATCATTATGTAGTGTATATACTACGTAGGAAGCTAATTTAGTAATGGCCAAGGGGTATTTTCCTTCTTCCAAGGAAGCAGATATGAAAATTGGTATTGTGTAGGGATCTCTTTCATTTAGAACTAAGAAAAGGCATTCTGTCTAAAATACTAATCCCTTATTTGATCACTATTATAAAATATTGATTTATTTTTTAAAGTACACAAAATATTGATTTTTTATTTTTTATTTATCTTTAGCATATTACCTTCTACTGTAAATTTTCCTTTTTCATATAACGGTTTTGTTTTGTGTTTCTCTAAGGTATTTGTTAAACTAAAGTCTAAACAAATTCATATTTTGCAACTTCGATTATACTTATTATGAAATAATTAATGTATAAATAAATGAATTGCTTTTCTATTTATATTTGTCAGGCATCCTAAGGCGACTAGTTAGCATTCTCCTTTACATGTCAATATCTTCGCATTTGTTGGTCTCCCTTTTCTGCCAAGCGATAAGAGTAACTCATTTCGAAGTACGGTAGTGGAAGAAGTGTACACAATCGTTGACTAGAATTTCAACAGTCAAGTCAAGGACATGCTATACCAAATGAAACGCGGTTGGAAGTACACGAAATTTTGTGATAATTCAAGCTAATCGAATGCTTTTCTTTCCTTGATGGCATTATTAAGTGGAGGAATTATCCTCCACACGGTAAAACATCCCGCGTATTGAAGATTCTTAAAAGTGCAAACACATGCATACATGTATACTGAAACCTTTCACACACAAAACAGCGGTGGGGCTTGGAGCGTTGGACACGGTAAATTTGAACTCGATTATGTTTCAACAGCTTATATTAAATTTTCAACCTGGTCGGATTTAGAACTATTTATGAAATAAAAATACCATATATTCAGGTTTGATTTGATGTGATGAATATTTTTCTCATCACTATAGGCATCTTTGGTTCTATTTTTAAATCATATGTTTGTCGAAATGAATTACTAGAAAGATAGAAATATACCCATTCGTATACCCCTAATAAAAATTTGAATTATTGCAAATAATTTTTTTAAGTTTTATCTTTTGTTCCAGTCTACCCTTCAACTTCTAAATGTTGCTAATAACCTCTTAAATTTTTAAATTGAGGTTTTAAAGTATAATTTTATTTTTAGGGTAAGTTTGTAGTCAGATCAAAGTTTCAAGAAATTATTGAAACCCCAGAAATTATTTGTTAAAAAGTTTAGCCTTTGAAAATTCAAATAGTATATTTGCACTGAGGTTATAGTTGTAGGGATTTTATTTGCATTTTCTCCAAAATTAAACAGTTGGAGAAAACTCTATAAAAATTTAGTTACCATCTGTATTATTTAGTCTTTTGAATAAAAAGAATAAATTTTCTTTTCCAATAAGCAAAATAGGTTTCTTAAACCATTTTGTTAAAGAATAAGTGAACATTCACTTCAACTTTCATTTTTTGAATAATCATTTACACCATAATTAGTATTATTGGTAAAGCAAAAAAATTAAATTTGAAACCAAAACAAATTTGATAAGCAAATCGCATAATTTTTCGAACATCAAATTACTAATATAAAAATAGATGAGATACAAAATTAAAATTCACAATGGCACATCTTTATCTAGAATGAACAATAGTGGTCCAATATTGTATAGGAAAAGAATAAAAGAAAAGAAAAAAGAAAAATCCCAAAAAAAAAAAAATCAAAGACTTTAATACCCATTAACCTTTACGCTTATATTATTTCCTAATAATTATAATAAAATTCACAAAACTAATAGAAGTCCGTGATATAATTACCCCAGGATAATTATATCAAGTGATATAAAACAAATTCTCCCAATAAATAAATAAATAAAGCTAATAGAAGTCTTCTATGATATAATTTATGCGGAATTAGCGGTGTGGAATAGCTAGTCTATCCTCAACCATAGATATGTACACCAAACCTATGGATTTTGGTCAATTCTCTTAGACGAGACCAAGCTTAAAGTTGCCGTAATAGTTTGGCCATATCATAAGCAAGTTCCCCGAAATATCAAAAGGGTACCCCCACCCACCCCCTCTCTCTACATACATATATATGTCAAGCCAAGGTTCCGAATTAGTACTTCCACAGATTTCGTTTCCAGTACATCTTAATCATCATTCATCATCTGCTAAACTAATTAGTCGTCTTTCTCTCTGAAGAAGAAGCTGAAAAAGCAATAAATAAGCATGGATAGAGATCAAAATGAGCTTAAAAACTATGGTTTTTGGGGCATCTACAAGGAGTCTTTCCACATCATCTTAAAATGGAAGAAAATCTTTGCCCAAATCACACTTGCCCTTATCCTTCCTCTCACAGCAATTTTCCTAGCCCACACCCTCGTCTCACAAATCATTCTCTACGAAGTAAAACTTGGCCCTAGATTCTTTGAGGAAAGACCAGTTGATGGAAACAAAAAAACAAGACTATGGATTGCCTTTTGGTCTTTCCAGGTTGTTTACTACGTAGTTGCCCTAATCCTGTCTTCCCTCTCCACAGCAGCTGCTGTTTACACCGTAGCATGTATTTACACGGAGATACAGACCACTTTCAAGGAAGTCATGAAAGCGATGCCAAGAGTATGGAAGAGACTCATGGTCACATTCCTATGGAATTTTGCTGTGTATTTCGTCTTTCATGTAGTGGCTGGAGTGCTTTTGACTGTTTGGGTACTTGTACAAGCATCAGCTCAAATAAGAATCACCACAATAGTGATCTTCTTGGTGGTGTACATTGTAGGGTTTGTCTACATCACAATGATATGGCAATTAGCCAATGTTGTGTCCATTTTGGAAGATGTTTATGGAAGAAAAGCAATGGCCAAAGGAAGGAAGTTGATGAAAGGGAAGATGAAAGCAACAGTTGGGTGTTTTGTTGGTCTAGCAATCATGTTCGCGATTGTTATGGTGCTGTATGAGTTATTTGTGGTGATTGGATGGTTCATCTCGTCAATTTTGCCACTTAGGATTTCGGTTGCAATCCTATGTGCGGTGTTGATGATCATGGTGATGCTCTACGGTTCGGTCGTCCCGACAGTGCTTTATTTTGTGTGCAAGGCTTATCACCATGAGAGTATCGATAAGTCATCCTTGTCCCAGCATCTTGAGGGTTTTCTTGGAGACATTATGACAAAAGGAGCGATGTTAAACTGCAACTTGAGAATCGTGTCTAAAACGTTTTTGTCGGCCCATTTTTTTTTTAATGTTTATTATGTTTTTCTCATTAACTCTTCATTGTCAAGATCTAATTGTGTTAATTTGTTAAATTTTTATGAAATAAAGCAGATATATAGATATATGTATTTGTTTATGTCTGTGATAAATAATAAAATGGAGAGATATCGGCTCAACAATATTTTTGTGCCATTGTTTATGCGTTTCTACTTTATTGAGAATCATTACCTTCTTTGCTAACTCAACGTAGATTTGGTTTGTACGCATCTCACTCTTAAGATAAATTATATATCAAATTAGCTAGTTGACTGCTTGTACTCAAATCGATACATACTCGAGTTTAAGCGGCATGCGTACTCAAGTCAAACTCAGTATTAAGTTATTTGAGCAGTTTGTCATACTAATCTTAACATTGTGAATAGCTTTTCTGCTTGACGGACTCAACAGCTTTAATTTATTAAGCTCTAAGGGAGTGCATACTAAGATTTTGGTTTCATTGAACTCTTATGGAGCACATATTTTTAAGTATCAATTCAAACAAAAGTAATATAAATATTATTCAAAAAAGCTTACCTACACAAGTTAATCAAATTAAGCTTGGATTTTTTATGTGATAATTAGAGGTAAGTTTGAGATTGAGCTCTGATACAGCGGAGCAAAAGAGAAATAAGTATCAGGATCCATCAATTATGTAAATACCTAGAAATTGACAAGTGAAAAAATCGAAACCCGTTGAATCGCACACGATTGCTAGAAGACAATATTCTATATGTCTGTTGATTCTAAGAATACCCAGATAAATAGGCTTAAAAATTTGAAAACTCAATAAGAGTGTGAATTTTGGAAAAAGGATAAACATTATAATTCGTTGATTTGCGACAATACCAAAAAACACCTTTCTATCAATCTGTTGGTTTCATAGAATACCATGAGCGATAAGAGAGATAAAACAATATTTTTATTCCATTCAAAATCTCTCTTTGTCTCAATATTTACAAATCTAGTCTATTTAAAGGATTAAAATGGAATCTAATTAAATGACTTTATATAAATAGAATAGGCATTAATCCAATTAAAAAAGAATATGCTCCTATTAAATTAACATTAATCTTATTAAAAAAAATACGGCTACTATTAAATTAACATTAATTCTATTAAATGTAGAAAAAGAAATTGCAATCTTCCTAAAATAAAATATTTTCTTCTTGTGCTTGCAATTCGTTATGTGCCCCTCATCATTTTCCCTATGTTGGACAAAATTCACCCTTGAATTTTCATCATTGGCTTGCCTTCATGGTGTGATGATATCCCAAGACAAATCTTAGCTCTGATACCAACTGACATAGCAAAGTAAAAGAGAGATAAGTATCACAATCCATTGATTCTATGAATACCCAAAAAGTGATAAGTGATCAAATTGAAACCCGTTGAATCACATACAATTGCTAAAAGATAATCTTCTATATATCTGTTGATTCTGAAAGTACTCAGACCAATAGGCATCAAAATTCAAAAACTCAATAACAATGCGAATTTCGAAAATGGGATAAACATTGCAATATGTTGATCATAGCAATCTTTTATCAACTTGTTAATTCCATAGAATACTAAGAGAGATAAAAACAATAATTTTATTCCATTCAAAATCTCTCTGTCTCAACATTCTATTTATAGGATTAAAATGAAATCTAATTAAATGACTTGATATAAATAGAATGACGTCAATCCTACTAAAAAAGATTATGCTCCTGTTAAATTAACATTAATCCTTTTAAAAATGATACTGTTACTATTAAAATAACGTTAATTCTATTAAATGTGGAAAAAGAAATTGCAATCTTACTAAAAATAATATTTTCTTCTTATGCTTGTACTCTGTTATGCGTTCGCATCATTCTCCTTATGTTGGATAAAATTCACTTGAATTTTCATCATTGGTTTGCCTTCATGGTGTGATGATATCCTACGATAAATGCCGACTCTGATACCAATTGATGCAGCAAAGCAAAAGAGAGATAAGTATCACGATCTGTTGATCCTATGAATACCTAAAAAGTGATGAATGATAAAATTAAAACCCGTTAAATTCCGCACGATTGCTAGAAGATAATCTTCTATATGTCTATTGATTCTGAGAATACCTATACAAATAGGCATCAAAATTCAAAAAACTCAATAAGATTGTGAATTTTGAAAAAAGGAAAAACATTGCAATTTGTTGATTTGCGCACAAATGCTAGAATGCAATCTTCCTATTGATTCCATAGAATACCATGAGAAATAGAAGAGACAAAACAATATTTTTGTTCCATTCAATATCTCTATATGTCTCAACATCTACAAATCTAGTCTATTTATAGGATTGAAATGGAATCTAATTAATTGACTTAATATAAATAGAATAACATTAATCCTATTAAAAACGATACTACTGCTATTAGAATAACATTAATTCTATTAAATGTAGAAAAAGAAATTGCAATCTTCCTAAAATAATAGTATTTTCTTCTTGTGCTTACACTGCGTTATGTACTTTACATCATTCTCTCAATGTTGGACAAAATTCACCATCGAATTTTCATCATTAGCTTACCTTCATGGTATGATGATATCCCAAGACAAATGGTAGCTTTGATACCAGCTGATGCAACAAAAGAAAAGAGAGATAAGAATCATGATACGTTAATTTTGCTAATACCCAAAAAGTGATAAGTGATAAAATCAAAACCCGTTGAATCGCGCATGATTGTCAGAAGAGATCTTCTATATATCTCTTGATTCCGAGAATACCTAAACAAATAGGTATTAGAATTCGAAAACTCAATAAGAGTGAATTTTTGAAAAAAAAGGATAAACATTGCAATCTGTTGATTTATGCATAAATACCAGAAAGCAGTCTTCTATCAAGCTGTTGATTCCATAGAATACTAAGAGAGATAGGAGAGACAAAACAATATTTTATTCCATAAAAAATCTCTGTCCCCCCATTATGGACCATAAGAATTCTTCACAATAATGTAGTCTAAGCCCTTGGTTGATCCATATCCAACAGCTGCAACCGCATGGTTCAGACTGGTTCCATAATGTCATCCATCAAGAATACCCTGCTATAGAATTAGAAGTCTTTACTTGAGGTATCGATGGCAACACTAAAAGGTTGGTGTGCCAATGCCTTTAGAAGGCTTTGCTTATCATGTGGTGGAACATTATGGTAACGAGTAATTGTTACCACCTTAGATTCATCCTTTATCTTCTTGCAATGGCCTTTTCTTATGATATAATGGTAGCCTCTTCCTTATAATTTCCATTAGAAATTATGTGAGAAAATGCATGGTGCATGGTCCTCCATTACAACCACAATTGTTAATGTCGCAATCAATCAACTCTTGTGCTAATAGGGATACTAAGTTTCTTGTTCTATCTAGTTTATGCCTTCAACAGTTGCTATAGTTGAAAATGCCTAGCAACTCCCACAAGAACCTTGGTTCTTGACAGGAGTGACAAAACCTTTCTTCCTCCTTCACCTTTTCAATCAATTACTCCATCAAGAAACTTCACTCAAAATCTAACCCTAATGTGGTCTATCATGGCACTCTTCCCCTTAAATAGTATTGTTAGAGGAGGAGGACGTGCCGCCATTAATGCTACCAGTGTGTCTTCTCAACACTATCACCTTGCTTAAGTAGACCCTACATGCAATCCTCCTACTTTTGGCTATAGATTTCATTCGCAAGCATTTTAATTTGCCTTGCATGGTGTAGTCAGGGTCAGGTCCTTTTCCATAGCAATGGCGATAAACATTGATTCTTCAATTGGTGGAGGAGGATGTGCCACAGTGACGGCTACCAGCATATCTTCTCAACGTTACCATCTTGCTCAAGTGGATGCTACATGCATTCTTCCTACTTTTGGCTGTGGATTCCATCTGCAAGCATTTCGCTTTATCATGCACAGTATCAACAGGATTAGGTCCTTCTTCCTAGCATTGACGACAAACTTTCATTCTTCAGCTAGGGATTTCTCAGTTGTGAGAGATTCTCCTGAGGACTTGAAATCCATTGGCAAGTTCATCGATCTATTCAAGTCATGGATGGAGAAACATGGCAAGAAATACCATAGACTTGAGGAGAAAATGGAGATATTCAAAGTTTTTAAGGATAACTTGACGTACACTAATGAAACCGATAAGAAGGTAACAAACTATTGGCTTAGTTTAAATCAATTTGTGAATTTAACTCACAAAGAGTTCAAGAAGATGTCCATAGGATGCAAACCTGACCTATCTCAGAGGACGAACTGCCTTGAAGAATTCACTCCAAGGATTTGATGGATTTACCTAAGTCTGTCAATTGAAGGAAGAAAGAAGCTATCACTCCTATCAAGAACCAAGGTTCTTGTGGGAATTGGTGAGCATTTTAAACTGTAGTAGTTGTTAAAGGGATAAACCAAATAGTAACAGGAAACTTGATATCCCTATTAGCATAAGATCTTATTGATTGTGACATTAACAACTATGGCTATAATGGAGGACTCATGGATCGTGCATTTCCTTACATAATTTCTAATGGAATTCATAAGGAAGAGGACTACCCTTATATCATCAGAAAAAGCTCTTGCAAGAAGATAAAGGATAAAGCTGAGGTGGTGACAATAACTAGTTACCATAATGTTCCACCAAATGATGAGCAAAGCCTTCTAAAGGCACTAGCACACCAACCTCTTAGTGTTGCCATCGATACCTCAAACCAAGACTTTCGATTCTATAACAAGGGTGATTTTGATGGACGACATTGTGGAACCAATCACAACCACATGTTTGCAACCATTGGATACGGATCAAATAAGGGCTTGAACTACATTATTGTGAAAAATTCTTGGGGTTCAGAATGGGGGGAGAGATATTTGTTATGGAATAAAATATTGTTTTGCCTCTTCTATCTCTCCTAGTATTCTATGGAATCAACATATTAATAAAAGATTGCTTTCTAATATTTGTCTGCAAATCAACATATTATAATCTTCTATCAACCTATTGATACCATAGAATATCAAAAGAGATAAAAGATATAAAACAATATTTTTATTCCATTCAAAATCTCTCTATGTCTCAACATTTACAAGTCTAGTCTATTTATAGGATTGAAATGAATCTAATTAGATGACTTGATATAAATAAAATGACATTAATCCAATTAAAAAAGATTATGCTCCTATTAAATTAACATTAATCCTACTAAAAAAGATACAGCTGCTATTAAAATAACATTAATTCTATCAAATGTAGAAAATATTCCTAAAATAATAATGTTGTCTTCTTTTGCTTGCACTCCGTTATGCGACCCGCATCATTCTCCTCATGTTAAGATAGACTAGTAAATGTTGAGACAAAGAGAGATTTTGAATGAAATAAAAAAATTATTTTGTCTCTCCTATCTTTCCTAGTATTCTATAAAATCGATAGGTTGATAGAAAATTGCAATATATTGATTTGTGCACAAATACTAAAAAGCAATTTTCTATCAACCTATTGATTCCAAAAATACAAGGAGAGATAAGAGAGGCAAAACACTATTTTTATTTCATCAAAATCTCTCTGTCTTAACATTTACAAGTCATGTCTATTTATAGTATTGAAATGAAATCAAATTAAATGGCTTGATATAAATAGAATGACATTAATCCTATCAAAAAAGATTATGCTCCTACAGCATGTGACAGGATGATCAAGCGAGAATTATGTAAGGAGGAAGAGTAAGCAGTCTTAATAGGCTCTAACACATTTGTGATAGGTAAGGGAGTTAGAAAGAATCAACCTCACTAAGTTCTATGGGATCATGTACGTTCTTGAGTAAATCAAGTGTTTGATTCGTGAAGGTAGAAATCTAGCAGCTCGATGGCGTTTGTACCGGATTTCACTTATCCAAATGAGCTGGGGGATAGGGGTATTTATATAGAATCTAGCTATCAATTTCGTCCATCAGATGAAACAGATAACCGATGGCAAACATGAGTCATTCTCATAATGGATATAGAAGTAGGCTCCTTCGTGGACCCAGGCCCTTTAAAGCCTTTATTTGTAATGTGTGACAGTCAATTTAAGAAAGGTTAGAATTAGACAAGCCAATTCTAACGGGTCCTATTCCAAGCCTTCCATGCCAGTTCTCCCATGATCATCTCAAAATAATTGAGCCTAACTCTTTAAGACCTGTCACATTAGCCAAAGAGTTAAATCTAAATAAAAAAATAGCCTTAAAGCCTTTATAATCGAATCCATATATCTATAACATTAATCCTATTAAAAAAGATACTTTTGCTATTAAACTAACATTAATTTTATTAAATGTAGAAAAGAAATTGCAATCTTCCTAAAATAATAATATTTTCTTCTTTTGCTTGCACTTGTTATGCGCTCTGCATCATTCTCCTCATGTTGGGATAGACTTGTAAATGTTGAATAGAGAGAGATTTTTAATGGAATAAAAATATTGTTTTCTCTCCTATCTCTCCTAGTATTTGTTCTATTCTTGGAAGGTTGCCACCAATCAGAGGAATAGAACACCAAATAGACTTCATACCAGGAGCTTCTATTCCAAATAGACCAGCCTATAGGAGTAGTCTGAAGAGACTAAAGAGATCCAAAGGCAAGTAGAGGAGTTACTGGCAAAAGGGTTTGTTCGTGAAAGCATGAGTCCTTGTGCTGTGCCAGTATTGCTTGTGCCCAAGAAAGACGGAACCTGGAGAATGTGTGTAGATTGTAGAGCTATTAATAAGATCACGGTAAAGTATCATCTATTCCTAGGTTAGATGATATGCTTGATGAATTGCATGGTTCTTATCTATTTTCTAAAATTGATCTTAAAAGTGGTTACCATCAAATTAGAATGAAAGAAGGGATGAATGGAAAACTCTACTTTTAAAACCAAGTTGGGCCTTTATGAATGGTTACTCATGCTTTTGGACTAACTAATGCACCAAGTACATTCATGAGATTAATGAATCATGTTATGTGTCCTTTCATAGGAAAATTGTTATAGTATACTTTGATGACATGTTAATCTACAACAAAAATTTAGAAGAGCATGTGAATCATTTGAGGAATGTACTGTCTGTTTTGAAAAAAGAGCATTTATATGCTAATCTTAAAAAATGTACTTTTTGTATGGACAAAGTTGTATTCTTAGGATTTATGGTTAGTGCTAGAGGCATAGAAGTAGATGAAGAGAAAATTAAGGCAATCAAGGATTGGCTTACTCCTACTAGCATCACTGAGGTAAGGAGTTTTCATGGCCTTGCTAGTTTTTATAGACGCTTTGTAAAAGACTAGCACTTTAGCAGCGCCATTGACTGAAGTTGTAAAAAAATCTATTGGATTTAAATGGGGTGAAGCACAAGATAAAGCTTTTAATATGCTTAAAGAAAAATTATGTTCTGCTCCTTTGTTGTCTTTACTTGACTTTTCCAGGGCTTTTGAGATTGAATGCGATGCATCTGGCGTTGGCATTGGAGCTATACTAATGCAAGAGGGCAAGCAAATAGAATATTTTAGTGAAAAGCTAAATGAAGCACCATTGAGTTATCCTACTTATGACAAGGAGCTATATGCATTGGTGAGAGCATTGAAGACTTGGCAACACTATTTGTGGCCAAAGGAATTTGTCATCCATACAGATCATGAATCACTAAAGCAATTTGACAAGGGAAATTGAACAGGAGACATGCAGATGGATGGAGTTTATTAAGACTTTTCCTATGTGATCAGCTACAAGCAAGGTAAAGAAAATGTGGTTGCTGATGCATTATCACGTAGGTATGTCCTTCTATCAACTCTTAATGCAAAGTTGCTAGGTTTTGAGCATGTTAAAGAGTTGTATGCTACTAATCCTGATTTTGCTACTATTTTTGCTGTTTGTGAAGAGGGAGCTTTTAACAAGTTTTATAGACATGAGGGATTTTTGTTTAGAGAGGAAAATTGTGTATTCCTCAATGTTCAATAAGAGAATTACTTGTTAGAGAATCTCATAGTGGAGGATTAATGGGGCATTTTGGTGTAACTAAAACCTTAGATATTTTAAATGAACATTTTTATTGGCCATATGAGAAGGGATGTAGAAAGGATTTGTAGTAGATGTGTTACTTGCAAAAAGGCCAAATCTAAGGTGATGCCTCATGGATTGTATACCCCTTCACTTATTCCTAGTGAGCCATGGACTGATATTTCTATGGATTTTGTTTTGGGTTTACCTAGGTTTAAGAGGGGTTGTGACTCAATTTTCGTTGTTGTTGATAGATTTTCAAAAATAGCACACTTTATCGCTTGTTATAAAACTGACAATGCATCTTATATTGCTAACTTGTTCTTTAAGGAAATTGCTAGGTTACATGGAGTGCCTAAAAGCATTGTAAGTGACTGGGATGTCAAGTTTTTAAGCCATTTTTGGAAAGTTTTGTGGAGCAAAATGGGAACTAAGCTATTATTTTCTACTGCTGGCCATCCACAAATTGATGGACAAACAAAAGTAGTGAATAGGACAATGACAACTTTGCTAAGAGCTGTAATTCAAAAGAATTTGAAGTCTTGGAAAGATTGTTTACCATTTGTTGAATTTGCATATAATCGCACTGTTCATTCTACTGCTGGTTTTTCTCCATTTGAAGTTGTTTATGGTTTTAATCCATTAACTCCTTTAGATTTATTACCTTTACCAGTTAATGAAAGAACTAGCTTGGATGGTAAGAAGAAGGCAGAAACTGTCAAGAAATTGCATGAATAAGTACGACAGAGAATTGAAAAGAGAAATGAGCAATATGCTCAACAAGCTAACAAGGGCAGGAAAAAGATCACCTTTGAACCAGGTGATTGGGTGTGGGTGCACTTAAGGAAAGAGAGATTTCTATCTCAAAGGAAATCAAAGCTGGAGCCTAGAGGCGATGGACCATTTCAAGTCATTGAAAAGATCAATGATAATGCCTACAAATTATATTTACCAGGTGAGTATAATGTAAGTGCTACTTTCAATGTTTCTGATTTAAGTCCAATTGATGTAGGTGAAGATGATTCGAGGATGAATCCTTGTGAAGAGAGGGAATCATGAAGGTACAATTGCACCAAGTTCGTCTCAACAAATTCAAGTTCCTGAAGGAATGATTACACGAAATAGAGCCAAGAAGCTTCGAGAAAGATTTCAAGGATTTGTGCAAAAATTTGTTGAAGATCACTCCAAGTTCACCAACATCGATTTAGAATAAAAAAAATAAAGGCTTTTACTATCATTTTCGTAACCCAGAAAGATAATACAACATCACCAAGTCCAGAGCTACCTGTTTTGGGTTCAACACCAGCAGTGCAAAAACCAATGTCGTCGGCCTTCATTTAATTTTTATCTTTTCGAATTTCTATTTTTTTAATAATGTAGGGATTAATTATAATTATGTTTTTAGTTATTATCAGTTACGTAACTGCCACAATTGTAGTTTTTTTTTTCAGTTCATTATTAGTTAAGTAACTGCCACAATTATGTTTTTTCTTCAGTTATGTTATCGGTTATGTAATTTTCACAATTATGATTTTTTAGTTACGTAACTGCTTTGTAATAACCTATATATTAAGGCTAGTATGGGAGACATAAAATCATATTACAAAATACATTTTTCGTCATGAAATACAATTTGAGAGAAATCCTTTCTCTTTGAGTTCTTTTGAGAACTTGGAATTTCTTCAAATTTGAATTCTTGTTGAGTTCATTATTATACAAGGTTCTAGGTCGGTATATCCAACAGGTCGCGATTATATTAAGGTTCTTTGGGTTACTCAACCATAGGGTCGAGGTCAATTCCATCTTATCATACCAAGGTTCGTGGAGTTTAGATCCAGATCTGAATATTTCATCAGGTCAAGTCGCTATTTGATTCTTAGAGTCTGAAAAATTCAAGATCCATGCCGAGCACGCATCAGAGAGGGGGATGGTTCCAATGTCTTCGACTAGTGGAAGAAGGGAATACATATCATGCTAGTACTTTCCATAATGGTAACGAGATGTTTTGGCTCCTCCAGTTTCAACGGCTTCATTGGAGTCAACTTTTAGTTTAGTCAAATGGGTCGTCGATCCGTATCGCCATAAGCTAAAAGCGGAAACTGTTGAAGATGTGTATGCTTGGAAGATTGGTTTGATGCTGATGATAGGAAGCAAACTGACCCACACTTTTGGTGGTGTGAGGAAAATGACACAGAGATCACGAGTGTAAGGACCCGACCCACTTAACCTATAGATTAAGCATGCCAAATCCCCCAAACATGCATAATATTTAAGTATTAGGAAATATCCAAGTATTATACGTAAAGTCATCTAAAAAGAAGTGTTTATAATGATTGCTTGCTTAAGAATAGATATAACATTCACATGATTTGAATTAAGAAATACTACCACTATACTAGTAGTAAGTCATCTAAAAAATATATAAAACATACATTTATACATTACTTAAGGATCTACTAAGGATCACACCCATATAAACTTACCCACATACAAGCTACACTACATAAACAATTTAAATCAAAATTACATTCCAATGCTTAACAAATAAGCCTAAACAGTTCACAAAGTGCCTCAAAAAGTCCTAAACACTACTATTAGATCAAGCTCCTAATCGTCCATAGAAGTCTCCCAATCAGTCCCATAGCCCATATCATCGTAGAGCTCATCCTCATAATCAGCTACAAGATAGCAGCATGAGCCAAAGGCCCAATACACAATAGTGCAAACATATATATATGCCATGCACACTTAACTAAATGCAATGTAATAATTCACCATAACTTCATTATCTTTAGTTAAGTGAGTAAAACAGCACTAGAGTATTCAAACTCCGATTCAAGCTTGGAAATTCTGGAGGTCCTGAGTAACAGCAGCTATTTAAGCGGTTGATATAAATAGACCGGATATCTATATCTCCTATATCTAACCAATAAAGATTATTAATAGCATCATCTAGGGTTCACACTCCTTTATATACTTCACATATCCCAGTCTATAACATTAATCAGTTCAACGGTCCCATACCCATGAACTAAAACATATTATTTCCTCCCGAACCTAAGTAGAGAATATACCGATACAGTTAACCCCATTAGCTATCCACTTAGCCATTAAGATAAACAACCATTTCATCATGGTGAACCATTGCATCATGGATTTGTGTCATTGCATCATGACAAAGATTTGGACTAAGTGCCTAAACTACCGTGCCATTGCATCATGATAAGGTTGTCGTTCCCCAGGCTAGACACGACTCAACCACAAATCATTTCAATAAACTTTTATTAGTCTTTAGTTAAGGTCAAATTGAATATGTCTGTCCTAAGCAATAATCAATCAAATTATTATGTACTTGGTTCGGATTGAGAATCGATGGGAATCTCCAAATGAGTATCTATCTCTGTTCCACACAAATCAACATCATTATTCTAAGTCAAGCTTATATTCACTAGATTAGAACTTAGGAAGTTATTGAATCTTATGTAAAAACAATCCAAAGTCATCACATGTTATATATATATATAGGGCAAATCTTTGATCAAGAAGTCATATATCATGTATTGGAAGATGTTGGAAGAAAGTTAGAAAAATTGAAATTTACAAAGTCCACGCTAGCAATTAACGCGGCAATGTAAGCCTTCACGCCGGCAGTGTAGGATTATACGCGGCGGCATTTAAGGCGGTGTTAAGAAAAATACATTATCTATAAAACTTTTGAGTCTTTATGCCGGCAATATCAACCTCGTTTAGGTTGCATTTCAAAGGATCAGAAGCCTAAACCTTAACGTCGGCAGGTATGTCGACGGCGTTCAAGGCAGCGTACATTGCACTTTAAGTTGCTAAAATCCTCTGTTTTTCAAACACGAAAATTTTTACTTTTAACTCTTCCAGCTCCTTCCAAACCACAATATAACCTTCTTAATACATGGTATAAGAACCATATATCATCAAACATACACAAACTCTCTTCTAACATCATTGAAACATACTACTGCTCCTCAACCATTAAAACACACAAAACACTATGATTTTATTTACTTCACCTCCACTACTTCAACATGAATCCACTCCTCAAAATAACTCAATATTAACAACTTCTCATCACACTATAACTTAACACCATCCTTACACTTTCATAACAAGTCCCAAGCTATTATAACATCATAATATAACAATACATATATATATATATATCCAACATACATTAAATTTGACAGAAAATTCATGGATTAAAAGAGAAACAAAGCGCCATAAACATCATATAAACTTACCTTAATATATATATGATGGTTGGGGATGGATTCTTAGAGTGTTGGGTGCAAGAAAACTTAGTTTAGGTGTTGGAAAATATTGGTTTTCCAGAGTTACGAATTTTCCTTCCCTTTATCATGTTTTGAATGTAGAAAGTGTGCAAATGATGCTTGATATTTATCCAATTAATATTGACTTTTGGGGTAGATTTGCTAAGGGCTTTGGGCCTTAAACGGGGCTTTGATTTTGGGCTTAATTGAGGTTAATTAGGGCCAAAAATCTGCTAAATTAAGGGCTACAAACTTAGTTTAAAATAAACTTAATTCATCAAGTATTAATCACCACAACAACCATTTGCATTAAAATAATAATGGATAACATGAAAAACTATCATCCTCATAACAATGGATAACATGAATAAACTATCATCCTCAACATATTTACCATAGGCTATTATCTAGTTATTACTTCCTAACACATACAATTATTTCAAACACTACAATTCACACTACACATACACACATATAACAATCAAATATAACATGCATTACTTATGAATTTAACTTTAGTCATTTCAGCGAGGGTCATTGTTACCATCGGAGTCGCAACAACAGGCATATGCGAAACAACGAAGTGAGGTCGAAGGATTCTAGGATGAGATGGTGGAACAACGGAGTGAGGTTTGAAGGATTCTAGGATGAGATGGTGGAACAACGGAGTAAGATCGAAGGATTCTAGGATGAGATGGTCAAATATGAGGTGGATAGTGTGTGATTCATGACTTTTTTTTTTTTTCCAATATCCTTGTAATTTGAAACAATAAATAATCTATTAATAATTTTTTTTCTACCAATCCGAATGCATGTATTAATTTCATTTTTAAATAATATACATTTAATCTAAATAAATTAGTTAAGCAAGTTCAACATTTAATATAATTTAATTATTATTATTGAATAATTACATTTATTGATTTGCTACAAAAATTTCAAGTTAATATATTAATACAAGTGAAATCATTTCAATATATATATGTATAGTAAAGATATTATCTTATTTAAAAAATAAATAGATTTAATAAAAATAATAAAAAAAAATTATATTATTTAAATACAATTTACAGTAAATTGAAAAAACATAAATCACTATTTTTATATTATTATTTGAAAAAAACTCACATGCCGGTTTGCATACTTTGCGTGTCAGATTATGCTAGCCCAATTATTTCGCATGCTTTGAGTGCCATGTACCTTGCGTATCAAGTGTTGGCTCACATATGCTCGTACTTTTTTCTTTTTTCCTTCACATGCCTTACGTACCAATCCACGCATGCTATACCCCATTTACCAAGCCCAAACATATCAGATAGCAACCATAATGTTTAGAGGTATACCATATGTTATGTACCCATGGCCCATGGGCATCGGGTTGCTTCAGCTCTTGGATAAATGATGCAACACTTTTCCAATTTTTCTAACTTAACAAATTATAATAAATTGCATATATGCCGAGCTTCACATGCTGTCTCGTCTCAGTTTCACGGCCCCCGTGTTTTATCCCGTTTACCATGTCTAGGCATATCTGATAGCAACCAGAGTATTTAGAGGTATGCCGTATGCGATGTACCCATGGCCCATGGGCATCGGAGCTGGTCCAGCTCATGGATCTGGATCTACACCCGGGTTAGAACAGTATGGACCCACACCGCCATTAAGGTGCGTTGGTTCGACTCCACTTAGGATCTCTCGGACAATAAAATATAGCAACTTAAAAGAGTTGCAGTAGAATAAGAACATGATGAGCTTGCTCTGCGGATGAAACACATACATTGGATTAATTTTGCACATTTTAAGATTAAATTTTTAGGATGGCCTTTGGAAACATCCGTGAGTGTCCCATGAAATTAATTCAATATTCATGTTCCTATCAATCAATACTTATTGCGTATTATAAAATGATAATTACTATTTACTTTAGCTTAAGGATCTTATAACTTTATAACTGTAACAAGTGTGCATCGGTAAAGATAGAAATAGTACAACAATTTAGGTATAACAAATTTTCATCCTTCTTAGGGATGCGGTTCTTAAATTCTTGATAGGTCACTAGGATCCCATTATTATTTTATTCTCAATTTTGAAAACATTGTAAATATCATGGTAAATATAATTTATGATGTGTATTTCATTTGTAATGTCTTTCATGATGTGTAAAATCTTAAAAACATTAATATATAAAGTTTCCTTTTCTTTTTCTTTTTCTTTTTTTCTATTCAGGAAAATTATAAAGGAAAAAAGTTTTCACCTTTTTTTTTACTAGTAAAATGGCTCTTGTTTTCTTTTTTTTTTCTCTTTTTTTTTTTAACAAATAGCTTCCTAACTTGTACATTTTATATCACATGTATGTGTAGGAAATTCAATAGTTTCTAATATACTTTTTCTACTTATGATTTTTGTTTTAATTTGTATATACCAACAAACAGATGCACCCCCGTGCGGCAAATACTAAAACTTCAATAACATCCTAAAAGCTTCTTACTTTGAAAAGGCATACATCAAAATAACAAACCTATTCCAAAATCCAACCTCTTTAATTTCATCAATATTATACTTGGACGTGTTTCTCTGGAAAAGGACATCTCATTATGCGCTACTACTTTAAAAAACTAGTTTCTGTGTGGAAAATAAGAACGACAGTAATTATATGATACGTAGTTTGGAAGAAAATGACGTATTATGTTTGAAAAGCTTCTAAGTAGACATCACCACGGGACGGTTCCGAACTGCGAACCACCCCGAACCGTCACCGGTGGTTCTTGATCCGGGAACCACCTCATTGGTAGCGGTTCCGAACCGTTCGAGAACCCGCCGGTTCCGAACAGTTAGGCGTGGTGGAACCGGCGGTTCCAATCCGCTAAATAAAAAAAAAAAATAAAAACAAGGAACGAAACAGTGAAGAAAGGAGCGTGGGGCTGGGGGGGTTGGGCCTGGGGACAGATTTGAAAAGAAAAAACAAAACAAGTTAATAGAGGCGTCTGCTCTGGTCACTCGTGTGAGATGTTTTAAGTTCGAATCTCCCATTTTTGTTATGATTGACAAAAAAAAAAAAAAATTGATTAACTTAAAAATTTATATATCTAATTGTATATTTTGTCGAAGTTCAAATATCATCACATATTAACCATTTATAATAATATCAATTATCAATTTCAAAGTTGAGACGGGTTGAAAACAAAAACTATAATGGTTATTTTTCTTGGCCAGCAACAAAAGCTATAATTTAAGAAACGTAGTCCCGGTCCTTCTCCACGGAAGTTGAAATCCATCATACCAAATCATCCTAATTCATCACATTCACGCAGACCAAACTTATTACCAAATCAATTTTAGCACTCTATGGCCGGTATTTTTGCTAGTAATAGGGATAATTTAATTGGATTTGAATAATCTTCTTATTTGTCATTCTCTTAATTTTTTTTTTAATTTGTAAATCAACAGTTAATATTATTATTTAAATTATCCAAATAATTTATGATATCATTATCATATATTTTAATTTAGTATCTCAATCTTTAATTATACATAAAAATATTTTAAGAAAATAAATGAATTGAAACACCCATTTCTAACTTTATTTTTACAAGTATGATAATGGGGGAACCGTACGCCACCGAGGGCTAGAATTTTCGACACAGTCAAGACAACGAGTTTTGATTGGAGATTAACATAGATAAGTTAAGTCCCAAAAAAAAAAAAAGAAAGAAAGAAAAAAATAGCTAAGTTACAGATTAACAGCCGAGCGAAGAAAAGCATATTAATTTTTTTTTTCTTTTCTATTTCTTGGTTGTTATACTGTTTTGACGTGCTTCATCCGCAAATTTCGCCGAGTTTTTGCAGCTTTTCAATCTAATAGACCTTTTCTTTTATTTTTCTTTGAACAGCATCTGGTCAGCATACAAAAAAAGAAAAAAAATCTAAGCCAAATGTGAAAAGAACGATGGCAAGTACATTTAGACATTGATATCGTTCCTAGGCATGATAAATGAGTCGTAGTGCACACCACAAATTTGGTACGGTACGTACGGCATGTAAAAAAAAAAAGATAAAAGCATAAGCATACAGAAGTCGGCACGCGGCATGCTAGACACATGAGGCATGCGAAATAAGTGGATCGGCACAGCACAGCACACGAATCACCACGTGGGTCTTTTTTTAAATAATAATAATAATATAAAAATAGTGATTTATTTTTTTAATTTACTTTAAATTGTATTTAAATAAATTATGTTTATTATTTTAATTAAAATATTTGACTTCTTAAAAAATAATAATATATTTAGTATATTTTATTTGTTTAAAATGATTTCAATTATATTACTATTAATATATTAACTTCAATATTGTTTACTTATTTAGGAAATAAAAGAAAATGAAATTATAAAAAATATTATAATAGTAATTGATTTATATGTCTTTTTAAATAATATAAAAATAGTGATTTATTTTTTATTTAATTTAAATTATATTTAAATAAATTATTTATATTTTTTAATTAAATATATTTGTCTTCTTAAAAAATATAATATATTTAGTATATTTTATTTGTTTAAAATGATTTCAATTATACTACTATTAACATATTAAATTCAATTTTTTTAGGAAATAAAAGAAAACGAAATTATCAAATAATATTGTAATAGTAATTAACTTATATGCCTTTTTTAATAATAAAAAAATAGAAATTTATATTTTTAATTTACTTTAAATTGTATTTAAATAAATTATTTTTATTATTACAATTAAATATATTTTTCTTCTTAAAAAATATAATATATTTAGTATATTTTATCCTTTTAAAACGATTTTAATTGTATTATTATAAACATATTAATTTTAAGGCAGACAAGGGTCATAACCCTCACAAGTAGGGCTGTAAGTGAGTCGAAACAACTCGCAAGTTACTTGAGTTCAACTTGGCAAAAACTCGAATTTGACTTGTTTATAATTGAGTCAAGTTCGAGTTTGAACTACGCGAGTAGCCATCGAGTTCGAGCTCGAGCTTTTAATTACTCAGCTTGGTGAGCTCTCAAGCTTAATCAAGATCAATTGAGTATTAAATCAAGTCGAGTCAACTTTGAGTTTATTGAATATTAAATAATCTTTATATTTAAATTAATATTTAAAAGAATAAATGAACTTAATCAAGTTGAGTTTGAGTTTATCGAGTATTAAATCGAGTCGAATTCGAGTTTAAAAATCAAAACTCGATCGAGTTCGAGTTCGAGCTTCTAGTTTTTTATTCGAGTCGAGTTCGAGCTTGGAACTATATTAACTCGATTCGACTCGAGTTGTTTACAATCCTACCTACAATGGCAAGTTATTGAGCGATGTATCCTCTACCATCAGCCCCACAAGAGCCACAACCATCGTATCACTATCAGCTCTTAAATGATGCTGATGATCAAGGTGGACAATAAGGCGATCAATCATCACATATACACCATTTTTTAAATTAAATTAATTATTTTTTTTACTATTAATGTAAATAATAATGTAATGCATATTATTATTAATAGAGTTAAAAATGTTACTTTATTAATTATCTAAATTTTATTTATGTTAAATGTTACAATCAATAATTTATTTGTAACTAATTTGAATAATTAGTTTAATTAAAATTCTGAAAACCATCAGAAAAAAAAAACTGCGATTCGAAAATAATAAAAAACCGAAAAACCTTGTGAAATTGGATCCGACTGAAGGCATGCGAACCAGCACGTGGAGGCACGCAACACGGCATGCAAATAAATGGGCCGACACGACACGGCATAAAAAAAAAAAAAGCATGTGAAGCACAACACGCGAGGTACGTAGGCACGAATGAGCCAGGCACGTAAAAGCATGTGGCGCGCAAAAGCATGCGGAACTCAAAAGCGCGCGGCACGCAAAGTACTCAAAATTTGGCATACAAACGGCACGACATGACCCATTTACCATGTCTAATCGTTCGGTTCCGAACCTAAAATCGAACACCATTACCGATGGTTTTAGTACCGGAACTGGACTGGTTAGCTAGTTCAAGAACTAGCCATCGATTCGTCGATTTCATGATTTCTAGGTGATTCTTTAGCTTAGAACTAATGGAACTGACGGTTCCATTGAAAAAAAAAAAGAAAAAATAAAAGGTAATATTGAATATATGATTATTATATAAGTTACTTGATATAAATAGTAAAATTTATTACTTATTCACAATATTTAATATATTATTATCAACAACATAAATACACATAGCTTAAAATTATATATAATTAGTTTAAATAAAATCTCCTAAAAGCAAAGTTCATTTTCTTAATAATGTGAAACTATTTTTGTATTGTAATTTTCTTTTTATCTTCTAGAGTATTTTACAATATCATAATACTAACTATAATTGATATTGAATGTGTTTATATACATATCCAATAATTATTTTGACTTTAATTTTTTTATTTTTTTAAAAAGACAATTCCACGGTTCTAAAACCAGAATCGGGAACAATCAGTTCCATGGAATCGGACTGAAACAGTGTGAGACAGTTCCGGTTCCTCAATTTCAAGACCTACAACCGGCAGTTCTGGTTCCAGTTCAGTTCGATTCCAGAACCGCGACGATGTCTAAGTACATTCATTATTCTACTTTGTTTAAATTTTATAAACATTACTAAGACATAAACGCATATACATCTGATATTCCATAACTCTATAAAAGGTACTATCATTTAGAAGTAGGAGTACAAGTTTAATGAGCCGGCTCAACTTGCTTCAGCCCACAGGTTAAATGAGTTGGGTTATTTTTACCTGTTTTTAAGTAAGCTAGATTTTGTAGGCCCAACCCGCTTTGGCTAACAGGCTAAATGGGTAAGCCCACAGGGCAATTAACTTTTTTTTTTTTAAATTTCATTTTTATGTTAGTTTGTGAAAAAAAAAAAAGAATATTTATACATTTTAGGGTTTCATATATATATATTATATATATATATATTAAAGATTAACTTCATTGCTATTTTGAATACTGATATATAAAAACAAGTTTTTAAAATGATTTAGTGGATATCATATTACGTTTAAATTAATAAATATATACTTGAAAAAAAGTTATGATGCTTGTGGTGCGTATATCAATCTATATTATTCCATGTTATTATTTTATTATTGTTATTAAAATTTTCTTTTTGTTCTTTTTTTAATGTTTCGACATGTGGGCCTGCCTAGTGCTTCATGGGCTAGCCTGTGGGCTAAAGAAGCCAGGCCATTTTGGCTTACTTTAAACGGGCTGAAAACATTTAGCCGTGGCCTGTTTTTCAAAGCAGGTAAATGGGCTTGCCCGCGGGCCACGACCTATATGCCTAGCTTAGCTATCAGCTACATGTTTGTCTCTTCATCCATAATATTACTGTGGGGTTGGACTTAGGTCAAGTCACTTGTAAGGAAGAAGCAAGATCTATCATTGGATCTTGTATAAAGTTGTAGGTTTGTTTAAAAAGTTATAGGTGTGGTAGCTTATGTATAAAAGTTGTAGGTTGTATGTTGAAAAGTGGTAGGTATGGTAGCTAAGTGACTTGACCTAAGTAGGTCCCTATTACTACATCATAGTTTTGATCTATTCAAATTGTTTGTCTTTCTTGATCTTAGCTCATGGCTTCTGTAACTGCTCCCTAATGCCCATCTCTTGATGAAGCTTTTCCAGAAGACTTAGATTAGCTGATGAAGCTTGTAAGTGGTAATACGTAAGAGCTGTTAATTGTGGCAAAACTAATATACCTTTAAACACAAGTACTACTATGAATATCATGAACAACTCTTGGAAGAGTTATGGTGTAATCTCTATATCTTTTATCAGCGTTAACACTTTTCTGCTAAATCCTGGATATAGATCCAAGATGGACAAACTAATGCTTGAAAGTCCATTTTCTATGATGGTTCATTGTGTAATTGTTAAATTATGACAGCTGTTTTTCCTTACAGTTGTATTTATTTGTTAGTTTCTCTTTGTACACGTGTCTAGTTTGGATAGGTTGTTAGTTCTTTGTTTGTTATTTTTTTCCCTGTATATAAATAGCATCTTCTGTACTCTTTTAATTTTAACCAAATATACGAAACATTCAAAATCTTTTCTCTCTGCATCTGTTGATCGTTTTTTCTTCCTGGGAAGTTCACATGGTATCAGAGCTCGGATTTAGTTTTACGTAAGTCTGGTGGTGTTTCTGGTGATGTAGCTGCCTAATCTCCGGAAATTGCTGGTTCAAGAGCTCCATAGTCATAACGGAGCTTAGGGTTAAGTTTTTTTTCGGGCGACACATGTACGAAGGGTCACGGTAAGGCTGTTCTTCGGTTCATTTCTTACAGTCTGTTGATGTGATCTTGATTTCATAGATATGAATAACTCAGTTGATAGAAATAGTGCTGAAGCTGTTGTCAACGATCCTCTGTACATATCGGGATCTGATAACCCTAACATGGCAATTGGAAATATAGTTTTTGATGGATTGAACTATTTGCCTTGGGCACGTTCAATTAAAATAGGTTTAGGTGCTAAGATGAAGTTAGGTTTTGTGGATGGTAGTTTAATCAAATCATTTGCAATCAGTGGATTTACTTCGTTGGGAAAGAGCTGACTATATGGTTCGAATGTGGATTCTGAATTCGATAGTCAAGGATATTGCTCAAATATGTTTTTACTTCGTCTGCCTTTGATTTGTGGAATGAAATCAAGGAACAATATGGACATAGTAATGGTCCTTTGATTTTTCAGATACAATATGAAATTGGGAATCTGAAACAGTTGAATCAATCTGTTGCTAGCTATTATAATAGGATGAAGAAATATTGGGATGAATTGCAGGCATTACATTCATATCCTTCGTGTACTTGTGGGAAGGCAGACGCTTGTGATTGTAGATTGAAAGAAAGAATTCAGCAATTTGAATCAGAAACTAGATTGATTCAATTTCTCATGGGTTTGAATGAGAATTTTGAAATGGTAAGAAATCAGATCCTTTCTATGGATCCCTTACCAACAGTTAATAAAGCTTACTATTTGGTTCAACAAATAGAAAGACAAAGACTCATCACTTCTAGTGTTCCGTCTGATATGGGAGCTTCAGCTTATCAGATTAATAGATCTACTAATTGGTCCGGAACGCAAGGCTCGAGAAATTTTGCTGAAAGAAAAAGAGGAAAGCGACTGTTTTGTAAACATTGTAATACTGAAGGACATGGAATTGACACTTGTTTCAAGTTGGTTGGGTATCCAGACTGGTACAAAGGAAGAAAGCCTGGACATAAAACTACTAATCCAATTGTGAATTGTGTTGATAGTAAATCTGATGGTTACAGTTTTGTTAAACTGTCCACTCCTGGATATGTCTGCAGAAGGTTCATCGTTGGTTGCAGGGGCAGGGGTCTCGAATTCTGCTTCAACTGTTGATCCACAGTTGTTCATCAGTTGTGTCATGAAGTTTTGAAAATGATGACTGAAAGGCAAGCTGGAGATTCAGCAGCTATGTCTACTATTGGATTTTCAGGTAATATCTCACCTCTTGCTTGTTTTAGTGGAATTAGTAATCTGACTAGTACATGGATAATTGACTCAGGAGCCACGGACCATATTACTCCTTTCTATTCTCTTCTCTTTGATATACACACTCTTCCTTGTCCATTAAACATAAAATTACCAGATGGCTCAACTAAATCTGTACAACTTTGTGGATCTATTCGCCTCACTTCCAAATTATCCTTGAATAATGTTTTGTTTGTACCAGATTTTTCCTTTAATTTGCTGTCTGTTCATCGCATTATTAAAGACAGTAAACTTACTGTTCATTTTGATGTTTCGTCGTGTGTCTTTCAGGACCAAGCTAGTCAGGTTGATATCATTCAAGCAAAGGAGTCGAGTGGGTTATACTTGCTCAAGATTGATGCAAATAATAATACTGAGTCTGTTTCGTCTACTGTTCTAAACACTTTTGTTGCTTCTAATAAAGTCAATGTCGATTTGTCTATGTTTCACAAAAGGCTGGGACATGCTTCCATGTCGAAGTTGCAACATTTGTTTCCTAATTCTAAGTCAACTGTATCTGAATTAGATTGCAATGTTTGTGTTGAATCTAAAATTCATAGATTGCCTTTTCATCGGTCTCATTTTTCTTCTGTTCACACTTTTGATTTAATACATGTTGATATATGGGGACCATATTCTACAGTTTCTATTGGAGGAGAAAGATATTTTCTTACGATTGTAGATGATTATAGTTCGTCTACTTGGGTCTATCTTATGAGTTCTAAATCTCAGGTTGTTATTTTTCTTGATAAGTTCTTCAAACTAATCAAGAATCAATTTGGAATAGTTCCAAAAGTGCTGCGATCAGATAATGGGGCAGAATTTGTTTCTCATTCGTGTCAATTTTTGTTAGATTCTTTTGGAATTATTCATCAAAAATCTTGTCCTTATACTCCTCAGCAAAACGGTCGTGTTGAACGTAAACATCGACATATTATTGAAACTGCTAGAGCTTTAAGGATTCAAGGTCAATTACCTAAATCTTTTGGGGTAGTGTATTCTCACTGCTGTATATCTCATTAACATAATGCCTATGGATAAGCTTCATTGGAAATCTCCTTATGAACTTTTGTTCAATAAAGTTCCTTCTTATGATCATCTGCGGGTTATGGGCTGTCTCTGTTTTGCTGTAAATCATTCTCCTCATTTGGATAAATTTGATTCCAAAGGCATTAAGTGCATTTTTCTAGGCTACGTGTTTGGTCAAAAAGGCTATAGATTGTATGATCTGTCCAAACGAAAAGTCATTGTCAGTCGTGATGTTATTTTTCGAGAAACTGTCTTTCCTTTTGCCACTTCAGTTGTGATCCTCCTGCTGGTTTTATTCCTTCCTATACACAGTCCAAACACAATTCGCAAACACTATTCCAAACACTTTGTCTGATACTGTTTGTCCTGTTCCGTCCTTGTCAAGTGATGAACTTATTGATTCATCTTTGTCTACTGCTCCTATCACAGAAACGAGTATTATGCATCAGCAAAACTTGCGCAGGTCTACTCGCACTCGACAGACTCCACAGTGGCTTGATTCATACATTCACTCTTTACACACACATTCCATTTCAGATTTTTCTACACACACACCTGTTCTCCACCTTCAAATTATCCTTTGTTTCAGCAAGTGCGTTTTCTACTTATCCAAAGGAGTTTGTGGATTCTATGGCTCTTGTTTTTAATTCTCATGAACCAGTCACTTTTACTCAAGCTGCTAAACATGATGAGTGGATTTCTGCCATGAAAAAGGAAATAGAAGCATTAGAAAATAATGATACTTGGGAACTTGTTGATTTACCTAAAGGAAAACGACCCATTGGCTGCAAATGGATTTATAAAATTAAGTACAGACCTGATGGTACTATAGAGCGGTACAAAGCTCGTTTAGTAGCAAAGGGATACACTCAAGTTGAAGGGATTGATTATCACGATACTTTTCTCCCGTTGCTAAACTCAGTACTGTTCGAATTTTATTAGCAATGGTGGCAGCTTATCAATGGCCTTTACATCAACTTGATATTAACAATGCTTTTCTTCATGGTTTTTTAGATGAAGAAATTTATATGTTGCCTCCACCAGGTTATTCTCTAGCTGGGCATCTAAAGTTTGTCGATTAAAACGATCACTTTATGGGCTTAAGCAAGCTTCCCGACAGTGGAATAAAGAAATTTCCAGTTTTCTTTTTAGCAAAGGTTTTAAACAATCTTCTAGTGATCATTCTTTATTCACTAGATATGATGCTAATGGTTTCTTGGTGGTTTTGCTTTATGTTGATGACATGTTAGTCACTGGAAATAATTCTGCAGCTATTGTTTCATTAAAGGAAAGTCTTGATCAAGCCTTCACTATTAAGGATCTTGGCTTAGCTCGGTTTTTCCTTGGTCTTGAGATTTGTTCTGTTGCTTCTGGTATGTACATTCATCAACGAAAATTCATAATGGATATGTTGAATGATGCTGGTCTTACTGCTTGTAAGCCCACGTCTTTGCCTCTTCCTTCTGGTTGTCTGCTTCAACAAGATGGACCACTTCTTGATGATCCTTCTATGTTTCGTCGTTTAGTTGGTCGATTGCTTTATTTGACCTTGACTCGGCCTGATCTTGCTTTTGCAGTTAATAAGCTTAGTCAATTTCTTTCGCAGCCCCGTGTTCATCATTATCAAGCTGCTGTCCATCTATTGCGTTATCTCAAAGGAACAATTCATCTTGGTCTTTATTATCCCAAAAATAATTCTCTTTGTCTCAGTGCTTTTTCTGATGCAGATTGGGGGTCTTCCACTGTTGATAGAAAGTCGTTGTCTGGTTTTTGTATTTTTCTTGGGGATGCTCTTATTACTTGGAAATCCAAGAAGCAATCTACTGTTAGTACATCCACAACTGAAGCCGAATATCGTAGTCTTGCAGCTATGTCCAAAGAATTATTATGGACTTCATATATTCTTAGAGATCTTCGTATCTCTTGTTCCTTGCCAATTTCTGTTTTCTGTGACAATCAATCAACTATCCAAATTGCACGTAATCCTTGTCTTCATGGACGAACCAAACACATTGATATTGATATTCATTTTGTTCGAGATCTCATCTCCCGTGGTTTCATTACTGTACATCACATTTCATCAGCTAATCAAATTGCTGATTTCTTCACCAAGTTACCCTCTGTATCTTCTTTTTTTCTTTTCTGTTGTCCAAGTTGGGCCTTTGTATGGCACCAACTTGAGGGGGGGATGTTAAATTATGACAGCTGTTTTTCCTTTTTTACAGTTGTATTTATTTGTTAGTTTCTCTTTGTACACGTGTCTAGTTTGGATAGGTTGTTAGTTCTTTGTTTGTTATTTTTTTCCCTGTATATAAATAGCATCTTCTGTACTCTTTTAATTTTAACCAAATATACGAAACATTCAAAATCTTTTTCTTTCTGCATCTGTTGATCGTTTTTCTTCCTGGGAAGTTCACAGTAAACATGGAAGAATGTGTAAGAAATTGAAATTAGAGGTTCTGAATCTTAGTAAACTAACCATATGGGTGCAAATTCATGGGTTAACTCTTGAAAATATGTCAACTAAAAGTCGCATTTGGGTAAGGTTTTGGAAATTGAACCTTTAAGATCTATTAAGGGTGAGATGTGTCACTTCTTAAAGTTTAGGGTTAAAATACCAATTGATCAACCTTTAAGAACAAATGGATGGATGTGTAAGAACTTAGGAGAGCAATACCCAGTTTTCTTCAAATATGAGCATCTAAAATGATTGGTGTTTCAATTATTGTTGTCTTAGATAGTTGATTAGGGGGTGTAAATTTGATAAGGTGGTGGAAAAGATGATGGTAGGCTTAAAGGAAATTCCAGTAAAGAAATGGGATATGGAGGTAACAGTAAAGGAGAATGTCAAGCAAAGAAAATTGTATTCTAAATATAGAGTTTGTAGATAATAGATATGGTAAGGGAGATCTAAACCTTTCTCTCAAAACTTTATCTACTAAAACACAATGTCCCTTTGCTCCAAACACTAATTCCTAAACTCTTATTACTCAATGCTTTATAAATCCTTTATACACACAAGCCTTGAAACCATATAAAACTAAAGTCTACTCCCTCTGTAATACCTAATGCTATAGAACTCTATAGTATAGTATGTGCAAATACTATAATACACCCTCAAGTTCAATAGTTGACAATACCCAACATAGAAGTGAAAAAATGAAGACGAGACTCATGTAGACCCTTAGTCATAAGATCAACAAGCTAAAGATTAGTGGAAACATAAGAAAGTTGTAAAAATCCTCTTTGAATGTGATCTTTAGTAAATGAATGCCTACTTCAATATGTTTAATAGAACCACAAAGACAAGGATTCTCCACAATCAATCATGCCGATCTGCTATCAGTATATAAAACAAAGGCAAAGAAACAGTAAGCTTGAAATCTTGAAGCAAATCTAATAGCCATAAACTGCCTTGTAGCTGATGCAATACTCCTATTTTTAGCCTTCATGGAAGATGTTGAAATTGTAGCTTCTTTCTTGGTTTTCCAAGATATCAAAGAAGAACTAAGAAATACACAATAGCTAGGTAATGATTTTCTTAAAAAAAGATATTTGCTTCCCATTCCACATTAGTATAACTTAAAAATGACAAAGAAGAATCTAAGGCACAAAACAATCCTTTACTAAAAGTTCCTTTGACATACTTCAAGAGATGAATTGCTACTTGAAAATGAGTGGAATGAGGATGAGAGACGAATTGATTAAGATGCTAAATAGCAAAGAGATATCTACTCATTCAAGTAAGATAAAGTACTCTTTCTACTAGTGTCTATACATGTCAAATTAGATAAAGGAACACTTGATACATGATCAAGTCGTATAAAGTGCAACTTAGTAGGCTTAGCTGCCGTCAATCCCACATTTTGTAAAATATTGAGCAAATATTTCCTCTAATTTAAAAAAATATCAAAAGAAGAACAAAAACTCTCAATACCCAAGAAAAAATCTTGCGTCTCCTAAGTCTTTAATTTTGAAAGCAGCATAAAGGGCACATTTCACATAAGGAATTATAGATAACGAATTCTCAGCTACTAACACATCATCCACATACAACAATAGCACTAGAAATTCATCATCACGCTTTCATGTAAAAAGTGAGTAATCACTTTTAGATTGCACAAAGCCAAGAGATGTAACAAAATGAGTACACTCACGATTTCCTTGTCGTGAGGATTGTTTGAATCCATCTAAGGACCGAGCAAGCTTACACAAATGACCTAGAGGAACTTGATTATAACCATTCAAAGGAAACCATGTAAATTTCTTCCTCTAATGCCAATGAAGAAAGGCATTATTTACATCTAGCTGATGTAAATGCCAATTCTCAGTAGTTGCAATTGTCAATAATAAACACACAGTGGTTAATTTGGCAGCTGGAGAAAATGCATGCAAGTAATCAATTGCTTCAATTTGATTGTAGCCCTTAGCTACTAAGTGAGATGTAGCTACTATTAATAAGAGATGTAGTTGCTAATATGCATACCCTCTAAAACCACTTAAGCAAATTTGTATGAAGTCGAATGACCCTCGCCGTATCTAACAAATGATGATGTTTACCCTTAACCATTATGGTATAGTATGTATAAATATTGCAATACATAGTTTATGATCAACTACCTTGCAATATATATACATATATTATGGACTTAATAGTCATATCTATGGTCCGAGTCAAGTCAGGTTCCGACTTCGACTTGGACCCGTAAGGGCTACACAAGTTCTTGAATCATGAACCCATCGATATTTAAGTGCAGGTTTAGAATCGAAACAACCCATCAATTTTTTAAAAATATTTTAAAATTTTCAAAAACATGAAATTTTATACTCAAAGTGAAAATCGAGTTTAAAAATATTATAATATTTAGTTTATTTTTGTATGAAATTATTATGGGTATGCATTTATTTATACATAAATAAATTCCATTTTAGTTGTAATATTAATCATATGGGACTACAATACACTCTAGATGCTTTAAAAAAGGTTACTAAAAAAAAAGGAGTTGACATTATTCTAAAGTGAGATTATTCTCTTGTACTGTTATCAATAATATATTAAATATTATAAAAAAGATAATTTTATCTTCAATTACATGAAAATAGTCTAAATATTAAATGTTGTTTTACTTTTTAAATTTTTATATTACTTTTTTATTTTATATTTTTTTCACTTCTTTTAAATATTAAAATTTCCTTTTGATTTTATATTTTCATTCCCAAACGAGTAGATCTACCAAGTCCATGTTTTATGGCCTATAAACCGATCTAGAACCTTGATCCCTTGTCGATTCAAATCCAACCTTCATACACTAGTATAAATTCAAGATCTCAGGACCTAGCCCATGGAGACCTCTAAATATGAAGTATCACCAAGTTGGAACCTCCATACTAGAAGTAAACAGGTAGATTAAATTCACTTTATTAGTCATACCAATGAGAGTTGAGACTAGTGGCATATCTAGGCATGGTAAATGAGTTATGTCGTGTCGTCCACATGCCAGATTTTACGTGCTTTGTGTGCCTCTTGTAGGGGTGTTCACGGATCGGTTAACCGGTCCGTGACTCTATTTTTTAAACCTAACCGTTATGTTCGGTTTTTTAATATCCTGATCCTTAATCGGTCCATTATAAACGGTTAACCGGTTTAACAGTTAATCGTTTTATTCGGTTAATTTATTTTGTTTTCAGTTTTTAACCATTTAACGTAATGGTTTCAGCAAACCTTATATTTTAGCCTTTACCATAGAGTTTTTCTTTAAATTATTATATATATACAAGAGCTTGAAAAAAGAAAAAGGAAATCAAATTAAGAAAAAGAGGAAAAACAAACCTTGGATGTATCATCATCAATAAAATCAAACCAAATCAATTACTATATTAACTCTTATCAAACATAGGACAATAGTATTTTAATCAAAATCCAAGAAATATGAACATAGGTAAATTATGTAATGTAAAATCAACGTTATATATTATATATTTTAAAAAATAATTATGTGTATAAATAAATTATTATATTAATATTTATAAATATTGAAACGGTTAACCATTAACCATTGGTTTTTTGTGATAACAAACTGAAACCGAACAGAAAACTGGAAAAATAAAAACCATAATCCTAAACCTAAACCAACAGATCGATAAAAAAAAAAAATAATAACCATATTTTTCGGATTGGTTTTATGGTTTCGGTTCGGTTTTTCGGTTTCATCGGTTTTTTTGCACGCCCCCTTAGCCTCTTGCTTTTGCATGCTCGACCCATTTATGCTTGTGTGCCTTGCATTCCATGTTTCCCTTACCATGCCATGCCGGCCCATTTATTTGTGTGCCGCGTCATGTGCCTTAATAAGTCTAGTTGCACATAGTTTATCTGACCTTTTTGTTAATTTTGGCTTATGGTTTTTTTCCCAATGGTTTTCAAAGTTTTAATTAAATTAATTATTCAAAATTAGTTGTAAAAAATTTCGGTGAAATTGTAATAAAAAATTTTACATTTGACATAATATAGGATTTAGATGATGAATAAAGCATAACTTGTTACTCTAAAATAATATGCACTACATTACACTATTAATTACATTTTTAATCGAAAAAAATAATTAAATCATTTCAGGAAAAAAAAAGGTGAATGTGATGATTGGCCACCTTGACCATTCGCGTGCTTAAGGGTTGATATGGTGGTGGTAGTGGTGAAGGATGCTTTGGTTAATAGCTTACCCAATAAAAAAACTGATTAATTCAAGCATTCATGGCTTTGAGCATTTCCTCATGTTCTGATTGGACCTTGGTTATCAAATCTAAATATTCCATTATATCATTTATGGTAAACATACATGGTTGTTATTGTGATTGAGCTTTACTCTGCCCTTGCCCCTCTTCATTCCTTCATCATGCCATATAAGGTGTTTTAGAAAGGGGGAACTTGTGCTTATAAAGTTAAGCTTTTAACCAAATCCAAAATCCATAATGTTTTTCATGATTCTGCCCTAAAGAAATATTTTGGTTCCTCTACTCCATCTTTGGAGTTGCCTAGAGACACTATCGACAATCACCCCTTTTGGAACCACTAGGTATCATTAATTCTAGGGTTTGATTGGTTAATGATAGATCCATCAAGTAGGTTCAGTGGAAGGGTTTAGCACTGGAAGATGCCAGTTGAGAAGATTCTGACCAATTTTGCTAGATCTATAAACAATACAACCTTGCGGACAAGGTTGTGTTTCCAAAGGGGATCATTTGTTACAAAGCATAGTACGAGGATGAAAAGTTATTCTCGGAAACTCATAGATTATGTTGTGATAGAATAAACAAGATAGTTACATGAAATTAGTTGACAATAGTTGTAAAGTAGTTAGTAAATGTAACGATTCGAGATTTGCTGTATCAACTATACAATACAAGTATAAATATAAAAAGTAAGGAAAAAGGGAACTTATTCCCCCTTTGTGAAATCTCGTGTTTTCTTGGAGTTGAAATGTGGCTTGAACACAAATGTATACACAATAACCATCACATACCCCGCATAAACACAAACAAAACGTTAGAATCAGTAAATCAATTAGGTTTTCTATAGAGAGAGCAAGCAGTAGAGGAGAAAGTATACCGTGTTTTGTCTAAAAGAAAGTGGAGAGTTTGAGTGATTGAGGAGAATCGAGAGAGTATTGTAGGGTTTGTAACAGTAGTGGACCGGGCCTATTTGTAGTGAAAGTGATAAATTTACAACCCAACAGGGAAGTAGCTATGTGCCCCACCTCCTCTCTTGAAGCTTATTCTAGTGGATAATTCTCAGGGTTCCTTCTAATTACGTGGCGTTTGTAACCAATCGTCTCCATAGCGATTGAAATTTTATAAATAAAACATCACGTTTTTATTGGAAGGGGAAAAAAAAAAAAAACCTGACGTTGCATATACATATACATATAAGTATATGTGTGTGGGAAAATAACGCATTTAGCCAACTTTTATCTCTTTTCTTTTCTTCTTTTTTCTTTTTTTAACTTTCCAAAAGATTATAAAACTTACACGGTTAGTACTTTTCTTTTTATTGTTTATTAAATTTAATACCAAATAATGTATTAGATTATAGGCATATTTGGTATTTGAATTTATACAAAAATTCAATTTGATATATGACCTTAACAAATAATTTAATATCCTATTAAATGTTTGTAGTTATTTTCAATATCTCACTAATATTATTTGCTCCATTTCTTAGCGTAAAAGAGGCAACCTATTAATGCTGACTGTTAAGAAAAGTACTAAAAATTTAATGATGATGTATTTTTCAAGTTGGCAAACAAAGTAAACAATGCTAAGAAAAGAGTAAAAATGGTTGGAAAAAGTTTGATTAACTGATTATTTTAAAAATTAGGTATATCAAATTGAATTTTTTACAAAATTTAGGTTTTGAATTTGACCATTACCTTAGGTGATATAATTTTCTATGACACATAAAAGAATATATTAATTGACATTTCTAATTGAAGTGTGCAAACTTTGAACTAGAATATGCAATTTTTTATGACACCAGGAGAAAAAAAATAAATTGATGTATCTCATTATGCGTAAATTTTAATGAAACATCACGTAAATGTAAATAATAATTTCATTCACTTACATTCAAAAATTGATCCATAGAATTTTAACTCCCTTTAAATAATCTTCAAAGATACCAAAATGTCTTATTTAATATTATGCATTGCACAAAATTTCGCAACACAAGAAATACAAGATAAGAAATGAAACTACGATAACTAACTTAAATCCATTAAAATTCTTAGTACATAGATTAGCCTTGAAAATAGTTAAGAACATTGTTTGAGAAATAAGCTTTATGTTTCTCAATCGGGGATTCTCTTTATTTATATTATGTCCAACTGACAATATACGACAAATAAAAAAGTCATATTTATTACTAAAACAATTAGTTATTGCTCTACAAGTACTAAAAAACCATGTAATACAACTTGATAGCATAATGGGATTCTTCTCTCGATGAACTTCTGTTGATCGGTCAATTACGTTCATCTAGCAACAGGCCACATAGAGCAGTCACATAAATCATTGAGACCATTAATCCTGATAGCCCAAATGAGACAGCTTGACAACGTTCACCAAGTTAACGTTTACACCGCACAAAACCACTGTTAAATTTTTCACTGCACTATGACTATTTTCACAATAGTATAGCTTTCACAATTTTCTCATGGCTAATTTTTTTTTTTTTTCACTGCACAAGGGCTTCTTTCACCAAAAGGGCTTTCACCCTTGTTTAATAGATTTTAATAGATATTTAATTCAATATAAAGAATGAATGAACCATATCATAACCAGAGTTGCAAACAAGCCGAGTTGAGCCGAGTTTTTAAAGGCTCGAGCTCGACTCGTTTAAAATTTTGCAAACTCAAGCTCAAGCCGAGCTTTTCAATGATCCTGAAATTGAGATTCAAGCTCAGTTCATTTAGTTAAATGAGCTTAAGTTTAAGCTCAGGCTCGACTCATTTATAAAACAAGCTTAAGCGAAGCTAAGCTTTTTACTTAGCCTAACTAGTTTTTATTGAGTCTGAAATTTAAGTCAGAACTCGACTCATTTAGATAGCCTGTTCTCCATTTTTTAAAACTTAAATTATAATATATAAGTGTTGCTATAATATATATACATAATTATTAAATAGAAATTAGTTTTTATTGTTTTTATTATATAGTTATAGATAATATATGCATAAAAAATTCACAAATCTATTAACGAGCGTATAACGTGTCTAGTTGTGAGTTTATTCACGAGCCTAAACGAGTTTATTCACAAATTAACTCGCAAGTCTATATTAAAGATTGAGCTCGGCTTGTTTAGATAAATGAGCTTTACTTTAGAATCGGGCTCGGCTCGTTTACTAATAGAGCTCAAACTCAAGCCAAGCCTGAAGCAAACCGAGCTTGAATAACTCACAAATATCTCGGCTCGGTTGGAACCATAATCACAACATTACCGCTCTAAGGTTTGAAGTTCACCTATCACAACGTCACCGCATTAAAGGCTTTTTTCGTTGTAGCAAGACACCGTTCACTGCCCTAAGACTGCTCTATTACCATGACAGGTGTTTTGCCATTTGATCGTATCAAGGGTCATTCCTCGTAGTAAGGCTCTTCTAATCATATCTACTTTCACCATGAGAAAGATTTTCAACATTTCCTCGTATCTAAGAATTTTTCACCTGCAACGGAACTCCTCTAATATAAGGAAGATTTTTTTCCCCAAATTTGCTACAATACCAAGAAAAGAAACTATTGGAAATATAATACATATATATATATATATATATGTAAACATACATATAAAAGCAATACATCATATAATGATATACATAACGTCCCTTACTTTAAAGTAATAAATAAGAAAAAAATATAATGAAGACAATATAAGTCTATAGTAAAAAAAATATACGTAAAAAATGAAAGGAAATCAAATATGGATACAAATATATAAATGTATTAATAATAACAAAAGCTTAATGATAGGTAGAGAGAGGATAATTCTAAAGATGGATCAAAAGGATTAATCACAAAAACATTAAAATTGGATAACTTTAGTAAATAAAAAGACAGTTTATAAGCAGACAAATCAATGGAGAAATTAAGTCATACTTAGTGTAAGAATTTTCTTGAATCGAATCATCGTTAGGAGAATCAAGGAATATATAAAATATGAGGAAGCTTTGTATTATGGTTATCGATAGAAAATATTAGATTAATGAGTCTTCTCTCTTATAAATTATTCACATACATCTCATATTTCTCCTGTGGAATTTTTCCAACTTCACACAACAAAGCTCTTCTTTCCACATTGAGGGACTATGGGTGTTTTCCACCCAACCATGAATACACAAATAGGCTTGATATCATCTATAATCCAAAACCTTAATGTATTTAGTTAATGGGTCTTCTCTCTTATAAACTGTTTACATAAATCTTATATTTTCCATATGGATTTTTCCAACCCCACATTTGTACCCTAACATCAATTGAAAATATACTATTTTTGATTGAGAATGTAGACAATTTTAGGCAAAAATGGTATGAAGATCAAAATATGTGGTATATCAATGGAGTAGTCATAAGAAAATAATTTAAATTTCTAAAATTAAGTAGTAGAAATTTTATTCGAGTGATGCTTGAAAGGATAGTGGGTACAAAACTTCTGTTTCCCAAGCTAGTGGGCTAATCACGTGGAAAGGAGACCAGATGGGGAAGTGAGGAATACGAGGTAACAATCAAAGAGAAAATTTAGGTTGAAAATTTTTTTTAAGAGAAAAGGATGAAATACCTATATAAGATAATAAATGATAAATAATCAAAGAAAATTTAATGGATTAACTAAAATATAATAATATATAAGTAATCAAGAAATTAAACATGCACGATTTGTATCGAAGATGCACTCAAAGGGTTACCAATAAAGATCATAATAGAAAAATAAGAGAGAGGCAAATAAATTTTGGATAAAGAGAATACATTTTTTTCAAAATAAGCTCTCACAATCCTACTTTAATAGCATATTCATTGTGGCTGTATCATTGCCCTTTTTCCTTCTTATTACATATGAAGTGGTTAATTGCTATTACTCAAAATAAAAAAATAATAATTCATACTCTTAGCTTTAAAAGTTTTCTATATTATAATCTATTTACCATCTTCATGTAAAATTCTTTATCTTAAAATTACCACCACTAGTGAACTCATGTATGTCTCTCACAAATAAGATAAATATTTGCTATCACAATAGGAACATAGATATTTTACTTTTATGGCAATATAATTTCTAATGGATAAATTGCACCAAAAGAAATCAATATTTGGGATAAGTTCCAGTGGTATAAACAAAGTGGTAACAATAATTTATCAAGGTTTTATATGATTATAAAAAGGGATAAACGTTTTAAGTAGGTAACAAAACAGGAAAAAAGAATCCCTTATTGATATGGACTATGGATGGTGAAGCTCATTTGAAAGAGGGAACCCTTATAGATAGAATGGCAGTTTTAGTGGTTCAGCATTTTGTTTTGTAAGAAGGAAGACAAGATGACCAATTATGTTTGTTTCATTGTAGATTGACTAATGAGATCAGGAAGCCATGTGAGTGTCTATGAGCAGCCAATGAATAGATTGAAGAAGAAAGAAGGTGCTTTCAGATTGGGGAGGGAGTGGCTTAGGAAGGAAAAAAAAAAAAGAAAAAAAAATTATTCTTGTTTTTGGATAACCTCTTTCGACATTATTCGGAGGAAATTTCTTTGTGTAGATGTACATATATGAAGTTCATATCTCCATTTTTTGATTTTGTAGAAGGATGGTAGAGGCATAAGAGTCCTTTTAGAAGTGGCAGATCTTATGTATAGCATAACCAATAAGAGATTGGCAAAAAAGGATGATAGAGTACTTGGGTAGTCAAATCGGCATATCATGGTTTGTTTTAACCAGTTTCGAACGAGCAGCAGAATAAATCGGCATATCATGCTTCATTTCAAGACATAATATTTTATTTTTATCACATACTCAAATTTATAAATATTTCAATTTACATATTTTTAAGCTTAATGAAGCAAGAATAGAGTATCTATAACTGTCCCTCTTTATGGTGAGGTTTGTCAAAACCTTATCACAAAAACAAAAGGATACCTCCTTTTTTGCTTGGATGAGTCAAGAAACTTATCTAAAGGTTTGGATTCATTAGGGTTCGTGACCAATCTTTTTATGGGTTCTCCTTGAGTTGGCTGGTGTTGAATTTGATTGTGCTCTTTGGGTTGAAGATACGGATTACACAGTAGAATTATTAAGATTTAATTTGAGTTTTTAGTTTTTCGATTAATGTAAGCCAGGAAAGTAAAAGCATATCAATGATCTATCCTTAGATATTATGTACTAAGAAAAGAATCGAACTAGTTATTTTACTCAATCAATATGATGCAAGAGGTTTTGGAAGCAATTCCACGAAAACCAACAAGGCAATTGATCTCAATCAATGACAAAAGAAAGGTTAAAAACTTCTAATAATATAATCCTATGGAACCTTATATACTCCCACAAGTCAGGTAATAGAAAAAATAGAAAAAAAAAAGATAAACAAATAAAATAGGAGACTAGTGTTTTAAAAACGCATAAAACAGGACAAGTGATCACCCTATTGATCATGGCCATGACACGGGCTGTGATCCTCTCTAGATCAGATTCTTCTTCTAGTTTTAAATGATCACGGGCATGATAAGGGTCATCACAGGCGACGTAACGAGTGTAACGAGGTTGGTGATCCTCTCTGTACCTAAATTTATATGTACACATCGTGATCACCATTTGTGATACAAGGGTGATTAAGTTGTGATCACTATCACCACCAGTGATACGAGCATGATGAAGGTGAGGATCTCCTTTGTAACTTGATTTTCATGATCTGCTTCAATAATCATTGTCTTTGTCATGGGCGTGATATGCAACTTTGATGATTTTCCCTTGAAATTGAGTACTTTCTCCACACTTGAACATATCATATCATGGTCATCACCAATGTGCATCATTTATCTGTTAAAATATTCCAACTCATTGTCACTAGGCTCATTAATAATGATCCATGGAGCTAAGGTTTTTAATCCTTTCACCCTAGATCTAGTTGTCGATCTAAGTGAGCTATGATCCCTGTTATTTCCTTGGGGTTCTTGAAGATTTGTCCTCATATCTTGATCAATCTCATCTCGATCCCTATCATAATCCTTCGGCTTAGGAAGGTTTGTCCTCAAATTTTTTATATTGCATATGCTTGGATCAAAGACAAACCTACAAAACCTAAACACGGTTAAATAAAAATTTCCAATGATGATTAGCTCATGAACTTTCTCCAAGGCTTGATCTGCAAACCTTCTTTCAACTAAAAATTCCATATCATTACAACATCAACTCCAAGCAGCCTCAACCATATTATACCATAGTCGATGCCTATAATCAAAGGCCTTCCAAACAAGTCAAACCACTCATCATGAACTTGATCGATTGAATTCTTATGTACACTATGACAAGTATCCAACAAACATAACTCCTATTGTATTAATAACATTCGCTTCAAACACTTGCCATCTTAGAAGTAACCAACATCAAACACCTTATCTTCATCCATAGAAGATTCATCAGACAATTCAACAATCATAGAACCCAACAATATTGCTTTTTAGAACCATTGAAATAACAAAAAACACAACTATCTAGTGAATAAACAACATCTCTTTCTCTAATAGCCAACTAAAAATAGGCCACGCATAAAATATTATTTGTACTACTATGCTACCACACCAAAATTGAATACTTTGCCAATATATATAACAATCTGTAAAACTTTAATGGACATTAACAATCAACTCATATGATTTCACAGTAACAATAAAATTACACCACTCTTCAGTAATGCCACCAATGCATCAAAATATAATGGTTGAACAATTGGAAGGTCAGCATAGTGGTACTTGTCATGCTTCATAGCTCCAAGTGTAAGTGAAAGTGGCTTCAAATCAGGTACACAAATATTAAGAGATGAATCTAATCCAATATCATATTGTATAGCTCTTGAAACATCTATCTCCCCTACACTAGCATCCTTTGAACTCTCTTCTTTTAAATCTTGTTTAAGAAAATTCATCTCCAATATAGCAACCCTAACTTGATCCAAACTCATAGGTAATGGTACTAACCTTTTTTTCATTGCTATCTTAAAAAAATAACGATTACGCTGCTCATTATATGTTACTCCTCAATCACTTACCCAAGGATTGCCAAGTAAAAGATGAGAGATAGTAGTAGGAACTACATTACATGAAACTTCATCAAATTATTGATTTGGAAGAGAAATAAGTACTCCAACTTGTTCAATGACGTAACTTAATTGCTTGCTATCCTTCCACCTAATATAGTAAGATTATGGATGAGCCATAGTTGGTAACTTTAGCCTAACCACTATGACTTTTGTTGTGATATTAACTTGAAAACCATGATCAATAATAACAACATCAATCACATCATTAACATAGATTTCCAATTGAAACAAACATCCTCATCTCCAATAGATGGATTAACATCAATCGGCAATTTTACTGGTTTAGGCCTAAAGACACTATTCCATAAATCTTTCATTTTACAAGGGTTGAAATTCAACAATTAATAATAATACAAATCTCCACAATCTTTATAATCTTAAGCAAAACCATAACTTGCCTTCTTCTTCAAGTAATCTCCATCAACCACACCCATGGTAAATTCACATGACATGAGAATTAGATCTTGCCTATTTATCGCATGGCAAAGCAAAGCTCTAATACAAAGATGATAAGTGAAATATCCAAAAATTCTAATGCATATTTAATTTCTATATACATATAGTGCTTGCTTGAGATATATAAATTATAGTGAATAATTAGTTAATAAAATATGTGTTAGCATGATTTATTAATTGTAATCTATTGTATGTTTGATTGTGTTAATATAAATTAGAGTAAATATAGTGTTGTATGTTGTGTGTGTTATAAGGCCCTTAACATGCAACAAAAACTAACCTAAGCTTTAGCATATTTTAAGCCATTTTAAAGCCTAAATCAAAGCCTTAATTAAGCCCAAGCCCAAGCTTTTTTCCTTCCTTTGCACTGCCTCAAAGTCAACTAAATATAGGATATGATCAATGCAAGTTTTGCAAACAAAACACAAACCAAAACAAACATAAAAAAATCGACATTTCTAGTATCTCAACATATCAAACATTTGCTTCATTTATCTCCTTCTCCAATTCACCAATAACTCTTTTCCATTCACCATCTACAAGTTAGGGAAGTTTAAGGTAAGCTTCTTATGCTTTTATGATTAGTTATTTCTTCCTTTTCCATGTAAGAATGATTCTTGTTCTAATAGGATTTCATGGTTTGAATATGATTTTGATGATTCATGTTAATCAATAAAGTTAATTAAGTTCTTGGAGTGTGTTGAAGTGTTTAGAGATAGATGAGTTGTGGTCGACAAGTGGTTGGATGTATAGGAGTTGTTTTAAGTTAGAGCATAAGTTAGTGATGATGGTGAATTGTTCAAAAGTGGATTAAGAAGTTGTTTGATGTTGGAAATGTGAGGTTTATGTATATTTGGAGTTGTTAAGGGCATGTGATAGGTTGTATGATGCTTGTGTAGTGCTTTAGATGAGATAATGATGTGAAAAAAGTGTAAAAAATGGAGTTTAAAACAAGGGAAGTTCTAAAAACTTTAAAAATCCTATCAAATGGCCTTTTTGGAAGGGTGTATGGCCCATACACCCCTTGAAATGGCCTGTATGCAAGGGTATTTCACATTCTGGAGCTTTTTGTGCATTCCCCCTGGGTTTAAATAGCCTCTGAAATGGCTTATATGGTAGGGAGTTTCACTTTCTAACTTTCGTACGAAATTACATTAGACCTGTATGCCGCTGTCCTTGCCTGCTTACGCCTCCGGCCTACATATTTATGCTACCGGCCTTTAAGCCGGTGTACCCTTTAAAAAAAATTAAAATTAAATTTGTTTGTTATAGTTTTATAACTTTATATGTGTTTCCTTATTTGTTGCTTAATTTGTGATTAAGTAGAAAGCCTATATGAACCTAATGTATGTATGAATAATAAGTTATCCTTTCATAGGAGTTTTTATTTAAATTTAAATAGTGTTAAAGGACTTAATGTTCAATTTAGATTTAGTGATGTTTGATATAGAATGAATTTCTTGTTACAGCTTCAAATCCTCAGTTGAGTGCACTTACTGATCCTTTATGTGACAAGTTAGGTACAAAGTTATTGTTTGCTTAGAATAGGCATATCCTAACATAATCTTAATTAACGATAGTTTAAAAAGTGTTTGTATTGATTGTGTTTTTTGTCATTGAATCAAAGTCCGAGGAGCGATAACCCTGTTAACGAGGTTAACATTATAGTTTAGGCGCTTAGGCCACCCCTATCATTGCAATTTGATAATTTATAAGTGGCTCAATAGGTTATTGATAGGGACAATAGTATCGGTGTAACATTTACTTATTCTGAAGAAGAAATAATATGATTTAGTTCATGTTTATGGGACCGGTTGAACTAAGTGATATTACGAATTAAGTTAAGTAAAGTTGAGTAATGGCTATTAACCCTATACGAAATTACTTTTTTTTTTTTCCAGTTATATCATCTAGGAGATATAAGTATTTGGACCCTTAGCTTCGTAGTGGCTTATCCCGGAGTTTGAATACTCTTTCGTTGCTTGACAGACTTATTTATTAGCTGATAAATTGATGGTTGATGCATTCCATATAGTTTAAGTGTGCATGCCACTTCATATTTGTTTGTGTTACTTGTATACTGGGCTTTTGGCTCATGATCTTCTATTTTAGGTGATGATGAAGACGAGTTTTATACTAAGATGGGTTATGGAACCGATTTTGAGGACTTTTTGGATGAATGAGATGATTGGGAACCTCGACCTTGATGATGGAAAACCTTTGTAATAGAATAGGAGGATTTTTTTTGGAACAATGTAATAGTTGTTAGATATTTTGATAAACTTAGATGTATTTTGATATAGGTTTGATCTTAAGCCTATGTTTTGTAATCTTAAGTATATATTTATATATATATATAGTATTAGGTCCTTTATCTTAATGATGAAAGTACAATGAAGTTTTGTAATATAGTGTATTATGTTTCTCTTAATTAGATGCCTTTGAAATGGTTCTTATAACAAATTTGGACAAACAATTGATACAAACTCTTTCTTTAAAGATAGCTTTACATGTAATACTATATATTACATGTGGTTGGGGACTGGATTTGTATGATTTAAATATGAAGTGAATCAGGTTCCTTATAGTATGAATGGGAATCCGTGTCAGAATTACATAACGAAATTATCAAGATTTAATTCGTGTTTTTTTTTTCGATTTATGTAAAACAGTAAAGTAAAAGGTTATGAATGATCTATCATTGGATATGAGGTACAAGAAAAAAGTCAAACTATTTTTTCACTCAACTGATATGACGCACGATTAAAAGAAACAACAAAGAATAATATTGAGAAAAAAACTCAATATTATGCAAAAGGTTATAGAAACAATTCGAAGAAAACTAACAAGGCAATTGATCTTAATCAATGACAAAAGAAAGGTCTAAAACTTCTAATAATATAATCCTAAGGACCCTTATATACTCTCACAAGTTTGGCAAGGGTAAATATGAAAAATTAAAAGAGAAACAAATAAAATAAGAAACTAATGTTTTAAAAACGTGTATCCCTATATTGATCATGACCGTAACATAGGGCATGGTCCTCTTTGAATTAGATTCTTCTTCTAGTTTTAAACAATCACGGGCTGATAAAGGTTATCATAAGCGACGTAATGGACGTAACGAGATTGGTGATCCTCTCTATATCCAAATTCATACATAGACATCATGATCACCATCTGTTAAAAAGGGGTGATCGAGATGGTGATCACTGTCACCACCTTTGATGCGGGCATGATGAGGGTGGAGATCTCCTTTGCAACTTGATTTTCATGGTGTCTGCTTCAATCATTGTCTTTGTGAAATACCCCAAACCTTCACCTAGATTAGAAATTGAGTTTAGATAGATTAAATAATCAAATGAATTATAGGATTTAATTAGACAAGTTGACTTAATTTAATTAATAATTAAATGTTTTGAGATTTGAAATCTAAATTCTCTAAACAAGTCATTGAAATGTTTAGAGGATTCCTAAACTCTTGATTCTTAGCCTAAACACTAATTCCTAAATCTTTACAAAATTTGAGTTCATTTGCTTGAATAAAAATATCAGTTCTTAAACCCGAACTCAAATTAAATATCTTTTATCTAAAATAAATTCTCAAATTAAGTTCTTATTGCAAGTTCTTAATTTCTAACATATTGGTTCCGAAACAAACTTTTAAATACTCTCGAAACTATAGATATTTGATCTAATAGTTCTAAAATTATACCTATAATCCTTTATATTAATTTAGTCCCTATCCTTTTCTTTTAAAACTTTATCCTCTGCCTCTCTCTTCTTCTTCTTTATTTCCATCGGTTTCTTTCCTTCTTCTCTTTCTTTCTTTCTTTCTCTCTTTCTTTCTTTCTTTGATCTTTCCTTCTCAATCTCAAACCTTAGACAAGATCAAGAAGATAAATTAAAACTAAGCAAGAAGATAGGAAAGAGGAATCAAAGCTAGAAGAAGAAGGAATTGCATGATTTAGCAAAAAGCTAAGTTTTCTATTTCTATTTCTCTTTTTTTTACTTGCAATTTACAATTGTAATTGATTAATTGATGTTGAATTGGGTTGAAAGTGCTGTTTATTTTGTTTGTTGAGTTAAGTTGATGATGGGTTGAGTTGGAGGAAGAAGATGATGAATAGTGGTTATGGAGGTTGATGAAGTTTGAGATGTTTGATGTGGTGAATGTGAAGTTTATGTTGTTTGAATGTTATATTGATCATGTAACAAGCTTTGGGGAACTTTGGAATGAGTTTAAACAACTTTGAAAAGTGTAAAATGCATTTCAAGAACAAAGGATTCGTAATTTTGTCGTTCCAGTGTGCACAACCTTATGCACGGCCATGCACAAGCCCGTGCAGCCCTTAAAATGCTTAAAACTTTGTCTCGGGTCACTTTTTCATGCTCTGCACGGCCTCGAGCACGGCCATGCACTCGGTCGTGCAGACTTCCCTGTTTCGCAGCCGTTTGTATTTTAGCCATAACTTTTTCATCGACCTCCGATTGAGGTGATTCAAGTTGCGTTGGAAAGCTTAAAAAGAGATCTACAATTTTCATGTTTTGAGTTTTTACAAATTCGAAACTTATCAATGCTTAAATTTTGATTCTTTCCAGCTGCAACATTTTCCAAAACAAAGTCAAAAACTTGTTTTTGTTTGTTAAATGTGTTTTTGCTTAGGAAATGGATCTTTTGAGCTAAAATGAGATAGATAAGTGATATTTGATGTGTTGAGTGAATTAATTCATGTAATTAAACATGGGTTAAGTAGATTTATAGATTTAACAAATAATTAGATTAAATCTAGAAGTTAGTTATAAAATGAACTTAGTTAACAAACCTAGGTTCAACTTGACTAAATGAACTTGAATGAACTAAAATGGATTAGATTGTTTAACTTTGATGAATTTGGCTAAGTTTAAGTTAATGTAAGCTCGAATTGACATAGATCTTAGATATATAATGAATTAGTAATTAATCTAAGTCTAACTTGGCTTAATGAACTTTACTAAGCTAAAATGAATTAGATTGATATAGTTTGATCACCTTGGCTTAGTAAATGACTTAAATGACTAATTTTAATCAATTTGGCTAATGTTAAGCTAAAATGGGTTAATAGCTATTAATTAGCTTAGATGAATGAATAGGATGATCTTTGATTAATATGGGAATATGTTGTTTCAAATGTGTGTACTTGGAAAATGAATGTTTTTGGTTATGAATTCTTTGTTAATGCTTTTGTAATAAAACACTATAAATAAAGAGAAAAGAAATTCTTTGACAGACAAAGGAGAACTGTCCATATTTTGGCGGGGCGATATTCGCAGCCATAGTGGGGTTCCACATTAGTGTCTGATCAAATAGGATTTAATAAAATGAGTTAGAGATTAGTGATGATTGATATAAGTTCTTGTATGATTTGATATAAGTGGATGTTAGTTTAATTTCTTATGAGTTCTTTCCTTTAACAGAGATGGATATCTAACATATCTTCTGGATTATCTTCTGAATTCCTTCTGGCTATGTTTGGATTTCATATTAAGGTACGCAGTAACTTGCGTGATGATTGATAGGATAGGCATCCTAAATGGATTAATAACTTAAAGACGGCTTAATAATTGATGAGTGTTGGTTGTGCTTTACGTCGTTGAATCCGGATCCGGGGAGCGACAACCTTGTCATGATGCAATGGCACGGTAGTTAGGCACTTAGCCCAATCTTTTGTCATGATGCAATGACTAAATCCATGATGCAATGGTTCACCATGATGCAATGGTGGTTTTCTTAAGGGCTAAGTGGGTAGCTAATAGGGTTAACTGTATCGGTATATTCTTTACTTAGGCTCGGGAGGAAATAATATGTTTTAGTTCACGGGTATGGGACCGTTGAACTAACTGATGTTATAGACCGGGATAAGTGGAGTGTATAAAGGAGTGTGAACCCTAGATGATGCTATTAATATTCTTTATCGGTTAGATATAGGAGATATAGATATCCGGTCTATCTATATCAACCCCCTGAGCAGCTGCTGTTACTCAGGACCCCCAGATTCCCATTGGCTTGTTCCGGAGTGTGAGTGCTCCATTGTTGATTTGTTTATTTAAAGAAAAGATAATAACTTGTTGATTGTGCATTGCATTTAGTTAAGCTCGTGTGTCACTCCGTGTGTGATTGTGTTGCTGTGTACTGGGCTCCGGCTCATTATTGTTGTTGTTATTCTTTTTACAGGTATTGTTTATTGTATGATGTTGATGATGATGACTTGATGATGATGTGGAGGCTGTTGTGTTGTTGTTCTTATTATTGTTGATGTTGATGTTGATGAGGATGTGATGGTGATGATGATTGATGTGATGATGTTTGTCCCGGGTTTTGGGCGATTCTGAAGATTTGGGAGATGAGTGAAATGATAGGACCGAGATATATTTGTATTTTGTTTCTTCTTTTGTTTTGTTTTATAAGAGGACTGGATTTAATTATAAATTGTATTTTCTTTTAAGGGCTTGTTAATGCCCAATTGATTGTAAATGATTATCTACCCCTAGGAGTAGATCATAAAGTGTTTTTATAAAGTTAATTTCTTAGAAAACTGGTTTGCTCTATAGGGAGTAGAAGTTTATAAGTTGTTTTATAAAATTTATTTCCGCTGCTAAATCCAGTTGTTGCCAGAATCTAATTGAATGATTTCACAATCTAAAATCGGATAGCAATGTTCAACATAAACACCTTCTTTAAAGACAACCTTACGTATAATTCGTAAGAGTTATAAGTGGTTGGGGACTTGGTGTGCTTAATTTGAGAATTGAGCATGTCGGGTCTTTACACTTTGTCATAGGCATGATATGTAACTTTGATGATTTTCCCCTGAGATCGAGTACTTTCTCCACACATGAACATACCATATCATGCCCATGACCAATGTGCATCATATATCCACTAAAATATTCTGACTCATCCTCATTCAAATTATTAATAACAATCCATGAAGCTAAGTTCTTCAATCCTCTTGCCCTAGATTGAGATATCGATCCAATAGAGCCATGATTCCTATCAATTGACATTAGGTTTGAGTTGACATTTGAATTGAGTTGGCACTTCTTAAGCTTGTTCATTTCTTGAGTTGCCACATCTCGAGTTAGCTTTTTTTGAATTGGCACGACATGAGTTGGCTTGATTCAACTTGAAATAAGATAGAAGCACTACTCTTTCATGCTCATTTGATAAAGTTATCATAGATAAGTGATCATGAGGATGGTGCTTTTTGAGTAAACAATCCTAAGAGATATGCTGGATGATGCTCCTACGAGCAAGCAATCCAAATACTGATTTAGATGGTGCTTCTGTGAGCAAGCGACCTTCAGGCTAGAATGGTGCTCCTTCGAGCAAACAATCCTAAGAAATATGCTGGATGGTGCTCCTATGAGCAAGCAATCCTAATATTTATTTGGATGGCACTTTAGCACGTAAGCTACCCTAAAGCTAGTTTAGTGCTTCTTCGAGCAAACAATCCTAAGAGTCATGTCGGATGGTGCTCTTGCGAGCAAGCAACTAATACTAATTTAGATGGCGCTCCTATGAGCAAGTAGCCTTAAGTCTAGAATAGTACTCCTTTAAGTAAACAATCCTCATACTATAATGGATGGTGCTCCTACGAGCAAGTGACCTGGAATTTAAGGTAATGTTCCTTTGAGTAAATGATCCTAATACTATGATGGATGGCGCTCCTACAAGCAAGTGACCTTAAGGATCGAACACTTTTCCTTCGAGTAAACGATCCTAAATAGTATGTTAGATGGTGTTCCTTTAAGGAAGCCACCTGAGATCTAGGATATTACTCCTTCAAGCAAACGATCAAAATACTATGTCGGATTGTGCTCCTAAAAGTAAGTAACCTGAAATCTAGGACAATGCTCCTTCAAGCAAACAAAACTTTATGGTCATCTACTCATCTATACTACTTGTGTGTTTTGACAAGTTTGAGGTGATGGTGATACCATATGGTGAAAAGGAAGCTTAAACCCTCTTCTTCAAACACCACTTTGAAAGCTTAGGAACTCAAGTGTCATCCACTTGGTTTATCTTCCACGTATTTGGTGTTTTCAAGAGATGAAGGAGAAAAACATGTCCTAGCTTCCAACTTAGAGATTTAAGCTTTAGCTACTAAAATAGCCTTCCTAGATAGCTACATGGAAGATGAACTTCCTCCCTTTCTCTAGAACTTATGGCTTCCTTAAGATATGTATGGAGGATGCTTAGTTCCTTTTCTTCAAGCTATTAGTGAAGCTATTTTAAAGAGCCAAGAAAGAGCTCAAACACTCTCTCTTCCCTCCTTAGATCATGGCTTCCTTGGGAAATAGGGGAGGAGATGTGGTTTTCCATCTCATTCACCTTAGCTCCACCTACCTAAGTAAGTAACACAAACTTTTAAAGGAAAAACTTATTTATTACCTTCTTTAGAAGCTAGCTAGGGTATGCTTAAGGTAGGGAGGCTTCCTACTAGAAGATGGATGGTGTTTTAATGGTGGAAGGTGAGGGAACCAAGAGAGATGAGGGAGAGAGTCGACAAAGAGAAAGGAAAAAAGAAGGAAGAATGACCTTGAGAGAGAGAGAGAGAGAGATAGAGAGCAAAATGAAATGGAAGAAAATGGAAGGGGGACTTCCACCTTAAGGAAGAGAGAAGGAGAAGGGAAGAGAGAGAAGAAAGAGAGTGGGAAAAGAATGAGGTGATAGCCTTGTATGGGAAAAGAACACAAGTACATATAGGTAATAGGTTTAGCTTGCACTTGTATACATTAGGTGTACAATTTCATACAAAGGGACTTTCTAAATTAGAGTGTTATGACAAGTGATGGGAAATAATACAAAAGAAGAAGAGAAAAGTGAGGGGGAGAGAGAGAAGAGAGGTGTTCGATGGAGAGAGGAACGAGAGGGGGAAGAAACAAGGAAAAAGAGAAAAAGAAAAAGAGAAGAGGAAAAAGAAGACACAATTGAAGAAGTAGCAACTACACCAAAAAGCTACTTTTAGTCATTTTTATACACTTTCATTTACACTTATGTGTCATAAAAGTAGATTTGCAAGTATAAGTGTCATTGTGTTTGAATAGTATGTGACAAAGTGTTATAGAGACATGCGCTATTGATAGAAATACCCAAATTGCACTATGTTTGATTCCATTCGTTTAAAACCCTAATTGATCTACCAGTATAATTATAATAGTTTGACTATAATATTTCAGTTCTCTTATCGATATTATTATAGTATCTCAATTTGCATGTTTAGTATATGATTTTATAATTACCCAATACTGTATTTGTTGTATCAAATGATTTATCTGATATTTGGTTCGATTGTTACTTATACGTTTCCCTAGGCAATCGACTCTAGAGTTCCATTAGCTAATATTGTATTATCGTTTATTTTAAGTATACTGAGGTTATTGGATCATGCTAGGGTTTCTAAGGTTTTGTGTCAAATCGAAATAGAGTATTGTTTAGATTGTGAATTTAACCCTAGTATTCACATAAAAGCTTATTGAATTTTTCAAGGATTACAATTGATGTGATTAGCAAATAATAATCTAATCAAATTTTCTTATACTTAAATTTTCTTACAATTGAATCTAACCTTTTTGTTCTAAGTATCTCCTTTCAATACGTTAAGTTATATCTATTGTAATAGGGCCACAAATATGCACAAATTAAAAGATATGAATCTCAATTCCATGCATAGGATTACTAGTTTAAGCAGGGCTTATGCCTCTCCTAGCTATAGATCAATGGTTGTGATATGTAGGTTTTGTGGATAAAAATTCAAATAAATAGACTCAATATATACCATGAGATGATCAATAATAAAACAAATAATAATAATAATGATAACAAGAACAAACTAAAAGTCATTTAAAGCTAAGGGTAAGATTGTAATTTCAACTCTAACCACTTTCCACGTAAAGATTGCTAAAGTGATCATAATTGTGAAGATATTATTATAAGAAGGGGTGAAATAAGAGAATCAATATAACGTAGAGAATGATCAATAATAGAATAAAAAAGAAGAAGAAGAACCTAAGAAATCATCTAAAACCAGGGGTAAGATTGTAATTTCAACTCTAACCACTTTCCAAATAATTGGGAAGAAATTATTACAAAAAAGGGGTTAAATAAGGAAATGCATGGCTACGGATGTAAAAATGGGAAAAAAAAAAAAAAAAGAGACTAATTTTCAGTCTATGCTCCATTTCTTTTATTAGAATAGGATATTTCTCGTTATTAACATTTATCAAGTGATCTATTAAGTTTTTATATTATCTATAGCAATTTTCAACATTTTTCTAACTTCTACAAAGTAAAACATCACTATCTCTATCGATATGTTATGTGATTGGTTCATGATAATTAATTTAAATAAATACCATCATAAATATATATTAATTAAATAAAATAACAAATAAAATTCCAAAAAAATTTGAAGGTAGATTTTTTAAACCGATAAGGAATTTGCTACTTACCGGAAGTCTAAGGTGGCCGCCTGCCACATGTGTTAACCGATTGATTGTCGCAAAGTAAGTGGCAATTCTTTCCATGTATTCCAGTGTCGCACTAAACTCTGGTGACTCTTAATGACGCATTAAAGAAGTCATGCTTTTTTTATTACAAATATGCTAGGTATGTTTTAGCCCATTCACAAATATATAATCCATGTTAATTATTTTGATATATAGATAATTTGTGTTTAATTTAAAATTATTAATATTATTTAATAATTTTAGAAGGACATATGTCAATATCTTATCAATCTTAAAAGATTAAATTGGCATTTTTCTTCAATTTTTTGTTTTTTAAATAATTTTTAATATTTTATTTAAATATATTTTTTATTAAAATTAATTTTTTTAGAACAATTAGATACTAATATATATTTCTCAAATAGTATTCAATAACACAGACACTTTTGTATGAAACTTAGATCATGTATCTATAAAAAAAATTAATAGATATCATATGTTTGCAAATAATCAAAAGCACATATAAGTTTTTCGTATTTAACTTTTTTGTTTTTTGTTACAGTAATCCTTTGAGCTTGAATGGTGAACATTTCTGCTTCTATGCATATGCTCCTCATTATATCAGTTAAGTCATAACAGGGCAAAAGCAATCAAGGGTTCATATCAAATATTTCTCTGAGAGTTCATAGTTCTAGAATGAATTTTAAATATCCGTGTCCTGGGTCCAGGTTAGACAGACCAAATTAATCCACGCGAGTCAATTACTCGTGAGCAGAAGTGCAGGAAACACATTCGTTATTCCTATTATACTGTCTCTTTAAAGTGATAATTATTATTTTCATTATATTAATTTTTTTTTATTTTTACGTATCAAATAGTCATTTGTTGTGACACGGATGAAACGGCATCATGAGCACAACAAATTCTGATTGGCAATGCAGAATCTATGGTATCCGTGGTGGATTTGGGGCCGTGAGAAGTTTAGGGTGCGATTATTATTCAAATTTTTGGGACTAGACTAAGATCAAACTCTATATCTTGTTTGGTTTTTGTAATGGGTTTATGGTATCCATGGTGCATTTGGAGCCATAAGAATTATATTGTGCGATTGTTATTCTAAATTTTTTAGTAGAGTAGACCTAAACTCTTGATCTTGTTGGGTTTTTGTAATGGTTCAGAGTATGGAACAAAAGAAGTCTTAAGGCATTGACCAAAATTAAAAAAAATCATCTCATATAATCCATTGTACAAAATGAAATTTAGAAGGGACAAATATGAGAACTTTTGGCTTTTTATTTAATATTACATATAATTATTCAATTAAGCACATAAATTTTAAATGTTGCATACTAAATGTGGTATAAAAATCTTTATTTAATATTATGCATACTAAGTGTGATATAACAAAATTTTGCTATTTAATATTTGTTATACTATACTATCCAATTTTCGATTCTTATATCTAAATGAGTACTTCACTAGTACCACCAACTATAAAGCTAGTTTACTATGTCAATTCTTTTTATGCATGATGGTTCAGACTTATTACTGCCCATACCATCATCATAAGACATACCACCAGCATTGATTCCATTGTAAAATGCGATACAGGTGTTTTTTCCTATATTTTCTTCTTTCTTTTAATTTTCTAAATTTTTAATTACCTTAAAATTTTAATTAATATATTTAATGATAGTACTATATGAAGGGTTAATATTGCATTTAGTATCTAAAACTTACCAGTTTTTATAATTAACTACTTTAAGATTAAAAGTGGCAATTTTATATAGCAGAGTTTTTCATTTTTTCAGTTAGCTATTTAAGTTTGTTTATTTCTGTAATTAACTATTTAAACTTTACTCTTGTTTACAATTTATTGCCTAATCCAAGAATTTTAAATGGCCACAAAAGTCACGTAGAGTTCATGTATCAAAAATAGCATTTACCCTTATTTGAATTAACTGTTATTGACCAATCAAGAGTTCTAACATGTTAATGATAGAGGAGGACAGTTCATATAAATTTAAACTGCTCATGCCTCAATATAACCTAATATATTGAATCCTTAAATAAAAATGTTAGTATGTACAAGGCTATTAATCTAAAATAAAATGGAGCATGTGGAGATGGTATTTTAATTAGAAAACTATGCAGGTAGATAGAGCAGAGAAGAAAGCGTTTAGGAAGGGAGACTACTTTGTATATTATTTTTTAATTTTTTTTTTTTTTACTTCGTCTTAGATCAGTACGGAATATCAATTTATAGGCACTCTCCACAATCAATGATGAAAAACATTTCAATCCAGCAGCTACAAAGTATTATATAGAAGATTACAACTATCATTTAGAACATTTCATGTTAGTATGTTAACTAACAAAGTCTAAAACTCATACCAAACATATATTTTGCAATATAGAAATTGTAATAGACTTGATCTAAAACATGGGTCAAGATGATCAAATTTAATGAGGAAAGTGGTAAATATTGCGACAAAAAGTTGAAAACAATGTGTGATTTTTCCTCTTGGTTTTATTTAGATGGTGTCTAAATATGAAAAGATGGAACCACATAGAATTTTTGTTTTCCCATATATCTAAATGTTATTTCTACATACAGCCATAATTTTTTTCTCCATTATTAATTGAACACTTAACATACCTTAGCTTTCCTAGGCCACACATGAACTCTAGCTAATCTTGGGATTCGGCTATATTTTGTCATATGTTGATAAATTCTCTGATCGTGAATTTCCTTAGCTTATTGTCTCTTCTTAAGAAGAGGTTCCATCCAAATGAGCAGATGGGCCGAAAACCATTTGAGGACTTCTTTTTCATATTTGAACTCAATGACATCTTCATATGTCAATTGAATCATTTAAATCCTATTAAATTTATGTCGAAACTCAACTATGTCCTGTATTTTAAGCGAATGGTTCGAGTCCTTTATATTGTAATTATTATATTATATTATACCATTTAAGTTTTTCCTATACAAATATAAAAAAGAAAAATAATTTTATTGATTTAAATTATTTTATGGATAGTACGAGATTGGATATATATATATATATATATTGAAGGATTCAAGTTCCAAACCATAATATACAAAGACTAAAATGACCTTTATGTAATAAATGTATAATGTATGTATAATAAACGTATATTCAAATATATATACATTAATACGCCTTCTCAATCTCACGATCCTAGAGTTAGCATGAGATTGGTACAATGATCCATGAAAGCACCGGTGGAGAGATACTTTGTGAGGATGTTTGCACATTGATGATGAGTAGTAATGTATTTGACTAAGACCTAACATGTGGCAACCTGTTCACACACAAAGTAATAGTCCATGTCGATATGTTTTGTGCGGTTGTAAATGTGTAGGTCGCGTGCAAGGTGACAAAATCCAAGTAGACTCTGCAACAGGATAGGCAATGACTATATCGTGTACAAATATAGAGAAGAAAGATAGTTTTATTAATTCAAATGATTATATGGATAGTACGAGATTGGATACATACATATACATATATGTCGAGTCCTAAATCATAACTATAAATACTAAAATGACTCTTACATAACAAATGTATAAGGAATATATAATAAATGTATAGTAGATAGGAAACCGTCTTACTCTTATATGCACTGGTACGAAATCCAAGATGGCTCAAAAGACTTCGCTATTCTACCTCGGAATTTTAGAGTTTATAGGCATAGAGTAGGAACTTTTCCTTCTTTTTTTTTTTTTTGTGTGTGTTATTTTTATGAAGGGAAAATAAAAGAGATAGGATGAAATCAATACTCCATAGAAATCATGAATATTGAAGCCGAAACTAAGTGTGAGTAAAATCACAAATCAATAAGTTACACAGTGTTGAAAGAATCAAAAGATCAATTCAATGTGCTCACCATGATCTTTATGAGATTGATAAGAAAACAATATGAGTAAAGAAATACTTCACACATTACTCACGAATTAGGAGAAATCCATTGAACTATATCCATAACAATCATAAAAAAAAAAAAAAAAAAATCATTCCATTTCTAATAATTTAATACTTTAAAGTTCTATTTATGAGCTCATAGTCATAGAAATCCGAACAATTACTAATATAAAAGAAAATAACCGAAAAAGAAAGTTAATACTATTGATTACATACGTAACTATGTTATCGAATATATTGAAATTACTCCCAGCAAATAACTTAAGAAACAAAACTAAAAAACATATAATAAAAAACTAACTAATCTTGGTAAAATAACTAAAGAAAGTTCTTTGGTCTCCTACCTTTTTTTTTTTTATGGGACTAATCGCATATCAATATTAAACAACTCAAATCTATTTTAACGATAATCAAATCCTTAAAGTATTTTTTTACTTTAAACTTTTGCAATTGATTTAAGGGTTGCAATATGAGCTTGATAGTCACTGCGATGAAGCCGTAGAAGTTCCCAAAAACTAAATAGGCTAATATCTTCTTGTGCATGTTTCATTCCTCCTTTCTTCTAGAAGATTTATCCTCAATTATGGTGTCTTCCTCTTACATCAAATACTAGCCTCTAGCTTTTTTAATGAATCAGAATTTGAATCGCAAAAGGTAGGAACCTAGGCGTTGATACCAAACAATAGAAATCCATTTTGTTCTGATAGCATCTGATATGAAATTCTAGATGGTGCAAGAAGTTTTAGTACTCTGCTTTTAAATATCATTTCCTTTTATGAACTAAAAAAAAAAAAGAAATATAGATCAAATCAATACTCGATAATAACCAAAATTATTGAAGTTGATAGCTGTGAATAAAATAACAATCAATGCGTTTCAGGATTTGTAAATCACTCAAACTGATGAAAGACTGAAAAAGAAATAATTAACGTGTTCCCCACAATCCACCTAAGATTAATATTAACATAATATGAATCAAGAGATAATTTACTCAATACTCACGAATTAGGAGAAACCTATCTTGCCAAATTCATTACAACCGTAAGAGGTCTAGTAGCAAAATTAGTTCACACGATCCCTAACAAATAATATGCAAGTGTTATTTATAAGCTCATAGAAATCCTAAGGACTAGAAATTTAAAAGGAAATAACAAAATATAAAGATATGCTATTGATTAAATATAACTATGTAATATATAAAAAATATGAAAAGACTCCAATAAATAATTAACAACAACGAAACTATATGACATAATAAAAAACTAACTAAACTTAGTAAAGAAGCTAAATAGGATAAGATCTTCTATTACACCTGTCTTATAACTTAATAAAATTTATTATAATTTTTAATCTTACCTCAAATACAGACCACATCCAATATCCATATCCGGGCGAGTGATTGATTTAGTTTTTTGGCGGAGTTGATTAGGATTGATTTTTGGTGGGTATTGGAGGACCTTCCAACGACATGGAATATACCTTTGTTAGGAAAAGAGCTACATCAGCGTGGTCGCCATCTACAAGAAGGTAGGGCCGAAGGACATTAAATGAGAGAGAGTGCGTAAAAGAAAAATAGGATCGAATTTTTTTTTTTTTTTGGATATTTATTTATCAAAAAAAAAAAAAAAAAGCGGGGTATCTGTATACTTAGAACGTTTCAAAATGAACGTTACAACTTTTATTCATTTCTTCATCAGTTTTTACGGAGATTGGAAAGGGCAAAAAAAAAAAAATTGAGAAAAAACAACAACTACTTATTTGCATAAAGACCAAAACTATATAAGTCAACTAATGGGAACATTTTGATATATGTGGTGTTTTAATTAGGATGAATGTCATATTTCATATATGAATTTTATTTATTTTTGTAATTATGAATTTAAAAATATCAATTTACTATCTAACATCTATAGCCTAATGACATATAGTTCAAGTCCTCATCCTTGAGATACTGAGTTCATTTTCCCGTGTTAGCATGTTATAATAGCTCTATGTGGTAGTGTTATAATAGCTCTTATGGCCCATAGAAAAAAAAAAAAAAATACTATCCAACAACTTTTCATAAACATTTATAATACATCAACTAAGTCTGTTTAAATCATTAAATGTTAAAGTAAGTAAAATTCTGGTTTGTTGATTGTAAAATTAGATAAATTTATATAGTTAATTGCAAAAATAAACAAAATTCAAGTACTAAATTAACACTTTCAAGCTTTAGGTAGTTAATTACAAAAATTAATAGTATTCATGTATCAAATACAACATTTGTCCTTTTATTTATCTAATGGTATCTTAAGTTCTTTCAATCTCAAAATATTTTAGGAAGTTATTTATTTGAAGGCCTCACCATATTATACGGATTGATTTGTTTTTTTTTTTTTTTTTTTCTATAAAGTGTACAGGAATTAAATAATAATTTTTCCTCACTAAATATGAATGTCATTCACTACAAGGAAAATTATATTGATGGTATAGATCGATGCAAAAAAGACAATGAAAAGTTAAGGATAAGAAGACTCAACCTACAAACAAACACCTCTTTGACAACCAAAAATATCCCTCATAGAAATACAATTGCCTCCTAAAAAAAAAAAAAAATCTCATTGTACATTAAATTCCATAAAAGGGAAAGAATAATCCCATATACGAGAAGAAAATAAAAGTAAATTACAAAAATGACACATGAAAAAATTATTTGTTATAATCGTAACTAACAAAATAATATTAAATTGATCTTCACAATTTTCAAACCACTAAGATTTGTACCTTGACTTGTGGCAATAAAAATGTATTATGGTTAGATTAGAAATTGTATACTATATATAGATTTGATATAAAAAATAGTAGATCAATGACTATTGAGATTAACTTTAAAGTTAATGTTTTAATCTTATTGTATAACTTTTAATTGTCAAGGACCATCTTATATTCCTTGTACTAATGTTATCTGATAATTGATATAATCAAAGTGAAAATGCGAAACTCTCATTGTCTTATCATTCATACCATTGCAACATTACCAATGGGGCAGTCTTGTACCTTAACATAAAAAAAGAAAAGGAAAAAGTAATTATGTTCTTTTTCAAACACTTGCAATTCCCTATTTATATATTTTTTAGATAACAAAACCTACGCAATTACTAATTTTATTTTTTCTATAATTTGATAGTTAGTTTTTGTCCAAAGGCACCAAGACTTGCTACCTTATTGCTCCTATTTAGGTTTTTTTTTTTTTTTTTATTTTGATCGTTTTGATATCTTATTTTTTCGTTCTCAGATAGATATTTGTCAAAAAAATAATACATGAAAATAGACATTTTTATCATAAACATCAATAAATCAGATATAAATAATATACAGATGTAGACCAAACAATTTAAACAAACCCTTAAGTTAGTTTGTCCCTTACTATTTGATATATGATGATTTTTCTAGACTTTTTTTTTTTTTGTTTGTATCATGTGTCGGGACAATGGGCTCTGATGCCACTTGTTAAAAGTATTGTAGGCTCCTTATACCACTTGATGGAAGTGTGGTAGGCTTTCGATTTACATCAAGGGGAGTTGACGTGGAATTTGGTTATATTAGTTGAAGATAGTTTTTTGTCTAAAATACTTAAAGCAACTTAAACTTACTATCTTAGTATTTATATTTTAGTTAGCTTTTCTCTTACCATTCAATGCGGGATGACTATATCTTGCATTTTCCACAATATTTCAATAACATAATATAGTTTTTACATAATGGAAAGAGTGAGTTTCATCAACAGTACTTGAACTTTTTTATTTGTAACAGTATGACACCTAAAATTAATTTTGTACTAGGACGATACTTGAACTTTTTAAAAGTTTGACCAAATACCTTTAGATGAAATCCATCCATTTTCTCGTTAAAACTTTGACGTAGCAAGTGGACCTGAATAAAAAATGATTTTCTCTATCCTAGTTAGCAGAGTAAATTTGATTCACAGTACATGAACTTTCTAGTTTATAACAGTTTAGTATAAAAAAAAAAAGAATTTGTACCATGATAGTACCTGAACTTTTTAAAAGTTTCACACATGGTACCTTTAGTCTGAATCTGGCCATTTCTGAAGTGTCTCGATAATGTGGAATCCAAGTTTGATTAAAAAAAAATCTCCTTAGCTTCGTTGGCATTTTTTTAAAATTTTTTACTCACTCTCCTTTCTCTCTACCCTTACTATCATCCTTCTCCTCCTCCTCCTCCTTTTATCATTTTTTCTTTTAGTTTTTAGATTGTGATTATTAGATAACATTATAATATCTAAAGAAAATAAAAGAAGAAATCAACCTTAATAAGCGAACTCTTCAAAATTGGATGGGTTTGATAATTAAAAAAAAATACAATTCCATGTTAGAGAGAGTAAAAATAAAAATAAATAAATAAATGCCAACTATAACTGAGAGATATATTCTTTTTTTTTTTTTTAATCAAGTTTAGGTTTCATATGAGCAAATCTCCTAAGAATGGTTGGATTCGACTAAAGATACTATGCATGAAACTTTAAGAAGTTCGAGTACTATGATGGTATAATTTTTTTTTTAGGTACTGAACTATTAAAAGTAAAAAGTTTAGTACGATAGATGAAACTTACTCTACCAATTTGGATAGAGAAAATAATTTTCCATTCAGGTTCGCTTGCCATGTTAGCATTTTAATGAAAAAATGGACAGATTTCTTTAGAGGTACCTTCAGTGAGATTTTAAAAAGTTCAAATATGGCCTGGATACAAAAATTTTTTTAGGCATCAAACTATTACAAATAAAAAAGTTCATGTACTGTTGATGAAACTTACCTTAATGGAAAAGGTAAAAATATATTGTTTAGCCTCTTAGAAGCATTACAGGGCACTTTTAATCATTTTTCGATATGGTAATTAATTAAAAGATTTACCACAAACTTTGATTTGCTTGTTTAGTACCCAATTGAATTTTTCAAGATTAACAATACTACATATGATAACTCGGTATAAAATTGTTTATCTAGTTAGCTTATGTTATACTAATTATGCATGTTTTAGGGAAAAAAAAGTGATTCTAAAATGAAAAAAAAAATCAAAAATCAAAGTTTCAAGAAAAAAATTCCAAGAATACCACACTTGAAATTGAATCTTATTTAAATATATATTAAAGACAATTTCAATATGTATGATTACATTTTGAAGTCATATCTTTAAAACATAATTTCATAGTTATACTGAAATTGTGTCATAAAGAAGTAATTGAAATTATGATATTCTTGAGAATTTTTCTACAATTTCTTCTTTTCATTTTTTTTTAAAAATTGCAATATTTTATTTTTCTTATCCTCAGTTATGCACTTCATGTATGTTAAATGATTATTTTAAGGGGAATTTTCAAATTCACCCTCTAAACTTTCATATATATATGGATTCAACCTCTGAACTTTCAAAGTGAGCTTTTGACCCCTTAAACTTTTAAAAATTAGCATAATTAGTATTTTTCATGAAATTAGGGAAGGTAAATCCGCACATAGATGAAAGTTTAGGGTGTTATAAAATAAAAGGCGTAATCAAATGATAATAGCAAGCGTAAAAGTAAAGAACACACAGATTTTACATGGAAACCTTTCGAGAAAAACCACGAGTAGAGGCGAGAGATGAATCACACTATATCAAAGTAGGAGTATAAGGATTTGAGAGGATACAAATGAAAAGCTCTCAAAACTCTCAAAAGAAATTTTTGTATATTTGATATGTTGTATATAGAAACCCTAGAAACAATACATATATATGTGTATAAGGATAACCGACATAACGACCTAAATTATAATACTTAATTATGTAATGAATGAATAATAAAGGCCTTAATTATGGCCGTTAAATGTATAATGAATGAATAATAAATGTATAGTCAAATATTCATTCATTAACATTTAACTACGAGGGTCGGTTATAGAAATCGAGTCATAAACTCCAACAATCTACACCTTGACACGAATTCTGGAGTAACAAACACAAAATTCAGAATCAAATAGTAGAAACTCCAATCTTCAACTTCGAAACTAAAAGGTATTCTCCAAACTTTGATAAACACTACTCCACCTCTTCCACAAATTCTATAAAGGAAGCAATCAGTAAGTGACACTTAGCAAGTTCAAGCAATGCTCAAACTTTGCTATTGGAAGTGTCTTTGTCAGCATATCTATAGGGTTTTCATGAGTACTCACTTTGTTCACAGTGATATCTTCTCGAGCAACTATATCAAGTACAAAGTGATAACGAATGTCGATGTGTTTTGTTCTTTCATAGAACATCTGATCCTTCGTCAAAAAATCGCACTTTGACTATCACAAAGTACTGTAGACGTCTTCAAATCACTAAGCTCAGTAAACAACCCTTTCAACCATATAACCTCTTTAATCGCCTCTGTAATAGCCATGTATTTAACCTCTGTAGTGGATAGAGCAACAGTAGCCTGTAAAGTGGCTTTCCAACTAATAGCACAACCGCCAAGAGAGAAAACATACCCAGTAATAGATCTTCTTTCGTCCAAGTCCCCAGCGAAATCAGAATCAACAAACCGATGATCCCATCTCTAGTTCTCCCAAAATGTAGACAAACATTGGTAGTTCCTCTTAAGTATCTGAAGATCTACTGGACTGCTTTCCAGTGTTCCATGCTAGGATTTGCCATATACTTGCTGACAATACTTACAGCATATGTCAAATCTGGACGCGTACATATCATTGCATAAATAAGAGATCCTACTGCACTAGAGTAAGAGACCTTTGACATATAATCAATTTCATCTTCTGACTATGGAGACTGGCAGATGATAGTCTGAAATGACCTGCTAAAGGGGAACTTACAAGTTTATCACTTATCATATTGAACTTGGAAAGTATCTTCTCAATATATCCTTTCTGACTCAGATGTAATACACTTGCTTTTCTATTTCTTGAAATTTCCATACCAAGAATTTTCTTGGCTATACCCAAGTCTTTCATCTCAAATTCCCTATTCAATTGTGCTATAACTTGTCAATCTCTCCTCTATCCTTAGGCGTTATCAACATATTATCCACATATAGTAGTAGATACAGAAATGACCCATCATCACAGTGCTTGAAATATACATAGCTATTATAGTTACTTCTCTTGAAATCATGAGAAGTCATAAAGGAATAAAACCTTTTATACCACTATCGTGGTGATTGCTTCAACCTATAAAGGGATTTCTTTAATCTACATACATGGTCTTCTTTTCCTAAGACCCCAAAACCTTCTGGTTGATGCATATAAATATCTTCCTCAAGTTCTCCATGCAAAAAGATAGTCTTCCCATCAAGCTACTCAAGCTCTAAATCCTCCATAACAACAATACCAAGTAGCACCAAATTGAACTGTGTTTTACAACAAGAGAAAATACGGTCAGTAAAATCAATACTTGGTATTTGACTGTAGCCTTTCCAAATGTCTTGCTTTAAATATGGTTCATCACTAGTTGTGGCTCCATCCTTTTTCTTGAAAACCCACTTGCAGCGAACAATTCTTGCCTTGGGAATTTTCACTAACCATGTTCTATTCTTTTGGAGGGATTCCATCTCTCTTTGCATGGCGATCATCCACTTACCAGAATAACAACTAATTGCTTTTGTGTAAGTGGATGGTTCCAAATTTAAATAAACATTTGCCACATTCAGTGCATATGCTACTAGATATTCTTCACCATCCTTATGGAGGCTTATCTCTCTTCTGAGCCTATCTTTAGAAATAGAATACTGTCCGTTTGGTGTAGTAACAGGTTGAGGAGTAGACTTTAGTGTAGAATCTACAGTAATATCAAATCCACTTGCACACTTGGTTTCTGCTGGAATTTATTAGAATTAACAGTAGGATATAAATCATGTAACATAGCAGATTCATCAAATATAACATCCATACTAACAATAACTTTCTTCAATTTGGGACATCATAATTTATATCTTTTAACCTTAGTCTTGAAACCAAGAAACACACACTTCAGCGATCTAGGCTCAAGTTTACCATTTTTTACATGAGCATATGCAGGGCATCCAAAAATTTTCAATTCAGAATAATCTACAGGGGTTCCAAACCACACCTCATGTGAGTCTTCTTCTCAATGAAAGTTGACGGAGATCTATTAATCAACAAACAAGTTGTGGAGGCAGTTTCTGCCTAAAAAGATTTTGGTAACTTAGAATTGGACAGCATACATCTCACCTTCTCCTGATGATGATTTATACGTTCTGCTACCCCATTTTGCTGGGGTGTACCAAGAACTGTGAGATGTCTCACAATTCCCTCTGATTTGCACAAGTCATTAAACTCACTAGAGCAGAATTCCAAGCTATTATTAGTGCGAAGCCGTTTTACTTGTTTTCCGATCTATTTCTCAATCATTGTCTTCCACACTTTAAATGTAAGATAAGGCATCACTTTTCTGCCTTAAGAAATATACCTAAATCTTTCTAGAAAAGTCATCTATGATGGTCATCATGTAACTGGCACCTCTAGTGGAGGGTACTCTAGAAGGACCTCAAAGGTTAGAATGAATATAATCAAGAGTGCCCTTTGTATTGTGAGTACTTATAGTGAATTTGACCCTCTTCTGCTTCCCGAAAATGCAGTGTTCATAGAACTTTAATTTGATGATGCCTTGCCCATCAAGAAATCCTCTCTTGCTCAATTCAGTCATACCAACTTCACTTATATGCCCCAAGCACATATGCCATAGCCTTGTAGCATCTTCATCTAACAAAGAGGAACCAACGCTGCATCACCTGCCATAGTAGAACCCTGCGAAGAATATAAATTAGCAGTCTTTTGTGTCCTTTCATCACCACAAGTGAACCTTTACTTATCTTCAGAATTCCACCTTCACTAGTATACTTATACCCCTTCAAATCAAGCGTACTAAGAGAAATCAAATTTTTCTTCAGGTCAGGAACATGTCTCACATCCCTAAGTGTCCTAACCACGCCATCAAATATTTTTATTTTGATTATTCCAATACCTACAACTTTACAAGATGTGTTATTACCTATCAAAACAACACCTCTGGAAACCGTTTCATATGTTGAAAACTAGTCCCGATTGGGACACATATGAAAAGTACATCTAGAATCAAGAATCCACTCTTTACTGGTTTGTGAATCACTTTTAGAAGGAACAAGAAGATCACCATCACTATGATCTTCAACAACATCGGCTTTAGCGGTTTTCTCTAGTTGATTTTGCTTTTGATTCTCACCAGTCTTCTTATTTTTATTTTGCAATTTATAACACTCTGCCTTTATGTGGCCTTTCTTTTTGCAATAGTTACATGTTTTAAATCTATTTGATGATTTTGATTTGCCTCTAGAACTCCCACCAGTTTTTTAATCTTGACTCCTACCACGTGCTACTAAACTTTCAGATGAAGACTCAGTTTTAATCACAAAATGTTTCATCTTCTCAAATGAACTTAAACCAGCATACACTTTATCAATAGACAGAGTATCGTGACTATAAAGAAAAGTATCTCTAAAGGTCGAATATGAAGGAGACAAAGAACATAATAGGATTAAACCTAAATCCTCTTTATCATACTTAACTTCTAGGGTTTCTAAATTAGAAACAAGTTCTTTAAAGGTCGTTAAGTGATCTTTTAGAGACGTACCGTCTTCCAAACGATGATAATATAATCTCTGTTTTAAGTGTAACTTACTAGTCAAGCTTTTCGTCATACATAGTTGCTTCAATTTCAACCATAATGCAACAACAGTTTTCTCGTTAAGCACGTCTTATAGAATCTGATTCGATAGATGAAGACGGATCTGCGAAAGGGCTTTTGATCTTTTTGTTACTTTTCTTTCGATGGCCAAGATACGAGCATCTTGTCAAACCTTAAAAGTGTATCATCAAGATTCATTTGTTCGAGAACCGCTCTCATCTTGACTTGCCATAACGAGAATCTGGTGTTACGATCCAAAAGAGAAATATCATACTTCATGATTGCCATTATCAAAACCTACGCTTTGATACCAGTTTGTTATAAAACAAAAGACGTAATTAAACGATAATAGCAAGCGTAAAAGTAAAGAACACACACAGTATTTACGTGGAAACCCTTTCGGGAAAAACCACCGGCAGAGGCTATAGAGGAATCACACTATATCAAAGTAGGAGTACAAGGATTTGAGAGAATACAAATGAAAAGCTCTCAAAACTCTCAAAGGAAATTTTTGTGTATATGATATGTTGTATATAGAAACCCTAGAAACAAAACATATATGTATATATGTGTATAAGGATAACCAATATAACAGCCTAAATTATGACACTTAATTATGTAATGAATGCATAATAAAGACCTGAATTATGACCGTTAAATGTATAATGAAGGAATAATAAAAGTGTAGTCAAATATTCATTCATTAACATTTAATTACGAGAGTCGGTTATAGAAATCGGGTCACAAACTTCAACAGTTTAGGGGATAGATCCACACATAGATAAAAGTTCGATAGGATATCCTGTAACTCCCTTCGTTTTGTTTTAATTGAAAGTGTTACATGTCCTCAATTGTTGTAATTTTTGAAAGTCTATGGAGCTAAAAAACTCACTTTGAAAGTTCGCAAGGTGAATCTACACATAAATGAAAGTTTAGAGAATGAATTTGTAATTTCTCCTTATTTTCATAAAGATATTCTACTCAAGAAATATGTAAGAAATGAAAATGACATCTTGTAAGATGGAATTAACAAATGTGTGAGCCAGTAATTATAAGAATAAATCATATATTCTAAGTGCACTAGTTTATCAAAACAATTATTTATGACATATGTTAGTCTGTAATTAGTTATAAAGAACAACCACTCAGATGGTTTCGCAGTGAGTTAACATAAAATAGTGTAAAAAACTCAAAATCTAGTTGGATATTAAAATTAACGATGTAAAAGGATAGATAGTTAATTACATAATTATCAAAAAATTCAAATAGCAAATACAGCAACATTCTTTTCGTGAAATCACTTTATATATAAAAGATCCACTATACTATAATTATGATTATATCAATAAGAATAAAGTAAATTAAGTCCCACTGTACGGTTGTGCAATTGTCCTTGAGGACCATGGGAGGCGTAGGTCATGTAGCTTGTTGAACACTGCTTGATGTTCTTGCGTAGTACGTTATACTATCCTGAAACGATAAGACAAATTACATGATAAGATGCCATGTCATTTGTCGAAGTACTAATAATCAAGGAACCGAAATTAATTATTGCTGGAATTACGTCCATGACATTCCCTCGTTACATAAATAATTCGTTAATATTATGAATAGTAGTTAAGCTTTGACAACATATATAATTAGATATTTATACTTTAAAATTGATCAATTTAATATTTAAATTTTAAAATTGATCAATTTAGTATATAAAAAAAACTTTAAAATGTTGATCAATTTACCATATGAAAGAACTTTTTGTACACACTAACAATAACTCCGTTAAGTTCTTTTAGATACTAAATTGATCAATATTTTAAAGTTTTTTTCATGTGCTAAATTGATCAATTTCAAAATTTATATGCGAAATTGATCAATTTTAAAGTTCATGAATCTAAATATATATTTTATCAAAATTTAGGTACCATTTATAAAATTATCCCTAGATATATTCATATATATATATATATGTACATATGTATAATATAACTATGGAACAAGAAACATGTTATCCACACGGAGTCTAAAGGACGTTTTGTTAGCTCTCCAAAAATATCAAAAGGGGAAAAGAAAAGGATTGATGGGCTATTATAAGGAAATACAAGGTATCAACTCAATGAAATTTTTTATGCATATATATATATGGAATGATAATTTGTAAATCGATTACGTCTCAAGCTTGTATGCATATATCAAACTTATATTGGTATTTATATTAATAATTCTACATCAAAACCATTTTAATAGTATTTATATATCATATATGCATTGTTCCTAACAAGTAATAGTAATAAATCTTTTTTCAAATTGGTATGTACTAGGTCAACCTTTCTCTTGCTAGCTATATTTATATACACACATACACATATACATATCAGCCTCATCATTAAATTCAGAATCGGTATTCCACTTCCTTTTTATGAATCTTTCATCAGCTACACTCACCGAAGGAAGTCAGCTGAAAAAGCAATACACAATAATCATGGATGAGGACCAACATAAGCCTGAAAAATATGGTTTTTGTGGCATCTACAAGGAATCTTTCAACATCATAGTAAAATGGAAGAAAATCTTCACCCAAATCACACTGTCCCTAATCATTCCTCTCCATATTCACCTTAGAGCACAACCTAGTCCCTCAAATTATTATCTACAAATCAAAACCAGTTGTTGGATGCAACAAAAGCAGACTAGAAATTGCCTTGCGGCCTTTCGAAGTGGTCTATTTCATAGTTGCCGTCAACCTGTCCATCTTCTCCACAGCAGCGGTCGTATACACCGTAGCATGTATCTACGCAGCCAAACAGACCACTTTGAAGAAGGTCATGTGTGTGATGATAAGATTGTGGAAGAGACTCATGGTCACATTCCTATGGAGTTTTGCCGGGTTTATCTTCTTTAACCTTGCTGCTGGAGTATTTTTGATTGTTTGGATACTAGCAGATGCGCACCCGACCGTAAAATTCATAACGTTTGTGATCTTGTTGGTGTTATACATAGTGGGGTTTGTGTACATGACCATGATATGGCTATTAGCCAGTCTGGTGTCCGTTTTGGAAGATGTATATGGTAGAAAAGCAATGAGGAAGGCAAGGAAGCTGATAAAAGGGAAAATGAAAGTAGCAATGGGGTGTTTTGTTGGTGTAGAGTTTGTCTTAATGTTTGTTATGGTGTCGTACGAGGTATATGTGATGACTGGATGGACAATATTGGCACTTAGGAGTGTCATTGGAATTATATGTGGGGTGTTGTTGGTCATGGTGATTCTTTATGGTTTAGTTGTGCAAGCGGTGCTTTATTTTGTGTGCAAGTCTTATCATCATGAGAGTGTTGATAAGTCGTCTCTGTCCGAACATCTTGACGCTTATCTTGGAGAATATGCTACAGTAAGGAAAGATGTCCAGCAGCAAGTCCAGAATCATGTGTAAATATCTTACCACCTGCTCACTTTGCTCTTGGCTTTTACTAATTTTTTGTTATCATTCTTAGTTTGTATATACAATCTGACGAAATCGTGGAATATATACAAAAAGAGGTTTCTTTTCTTTCCTTTGTTTTTCTCTCCAAAAATCTGATAATATAATATTGAATATGACTCACATGTGGTAGTCTTGATTAGGCTTAGGCAAAGATAGGCAAACACGCACCTTGACCGTCGTGGACAAGTAAACCAATCAGTGTAAATCCCTCCATTCCATCTCACATATTGAGGAGGGACTTTGCTAGCAGAGCATTTTGGAGATTCCATATCACGGATTGAGGGACCTTGCTAGAGCATTTTGGAGAGGATTTGCGGAAAGAATTCATGAACTCTTCCTCCAAACACTTCCACAAGTAAGCTATTAACCATACCGCATTGGTTTCAATAATGAGACATCTTGATTCTCTCTGGCTTTTAAATGATTGACACTATTCGTTACTAACCGAAATCCTCTACTGAGTTAGAGCGATGGAATATTTACGCTAGGACCACCTCCAATGAGACTTCTTACTTATGCAGACTGAACCTATATCTACAATAGAGAAGAGTCCATTATGGTCCAATCCAGAAATTAGTAGAAAAATTACTATAGCGGAGAAACTCTTGTAATAACATAAAGGAAAATAAAAATTGGGACTTTCTACGTCTAGTCAATCATCTAATAGTTAAACTAAATATATTAATTAAAATATTAACTATTTTAGCAGTGCAATTACGGTCGGGTATAGTATGATCTATTGGATAGCTAATAGGATCAGTCCATTAAAATTAATGATAGAATTATAGAATTTTCTATACAAAAATTAGTAATAGCTTTTACTTAATTATACAGTGTACTCTTTTTTTCAAATACAATGAAAAACCAAATTAAAAACTTATAACAAACTTTTGGGGGCCAGTTGATGGACCATCCAACCAATTATCCTACTATTAAAATTATTATAGGAGATAATTTAATAAGTATATCAATTGTTCAATCATCAGCACTTGTGAATTTAAGTCGTTCAATGACTAAATTATCCGTCCCTTAATAAAATGAATAGAACCATAGAATTATTTTGAAACTTTAGGCCAAACCAAAACCATAATACAATACCCTAAAACCCCAATAATCTTTTTCCTAACGGAGTTCTTTCCCAACTCGACTCTCTATAGGTAGTATAAGGATGTCAAGGAAGTTACCCTATTCTCTGATTGTTTATTCAAGTATCAAAAACTCGGGTGTATGTTATATATGTACCTACTAAAGAATTTCCTTTTATCATACTTTCTACTTCTTTTTTAATTTCTTATTTAAGCATTTTTTATTTTAAAAGTAATCATGAGAGTGAATATAAGATCATAATTTTATAGAAAGAATTATAGGCCATATAGGGAATTAGTAATTTAATAACATTCCTGTAATATTTTTTTTTATTGACACATTAATGAAGCAATTATTAGAATAAATGCCAAATATATGCCAATAAATTTAATGATGGTATTATCAAATAAGGGTATTTATAAGATGGAATAAATAAACTCTAGGAAAGCAATTTATGAGGGAGGGATAATTTTTTTTCATAATTTATGCCATTCACTACTTCTATGACAATTGTTATATTGAACCACCTATATGGAAATATACCCATCCTTAACAAAATATATAATCCAAACTTTCAATAACTGTAAAAATAAAGTGAAAAGGTTCTTAAATATAGAGTTTCATATATGTCCTTAAAAACAAAAATATGTTAAGAAAATATACAATCCAAATTAAATGAGTATTTGAAAAATACAGGATCCTTAAACAATAGCCTAAGTTTCAAATCTTGATAAGTTTTTTTTTTTTTTTTTTTTTTTACTCTTTCTAAAAGGTTTTTGCACAAAGGAAAAAGGATTTAAAAAACCATAAAAACCTTAATATAATTGACATAATACATTTGAGAAATAAGAAATGTGAATTAATTAAATGAATGAAGATATATAAAGATAATGTAATAAATTCTCACTATAAAAAATGATAGATATACCTAAGTAAGGATATACATAAACTAGGAAAATAAAAATAATAGCCATGACCAAATTTTGAAAATAGGAAACAAAATAACTTATTTATTGGATTGGACTCGACCAAAAATGTATCCATAACCTTATAAATGATTTATAGTCATCAATTCCAATTAGTGAAAAAGTTATATTTGATACCCAAATTTTAAACAAAAATTCAATTTGCTATTTGAATTTTGGATTAATAAATTTAATACCTAATCAAACTTTACATTATTATATTTACTACTACACTAACATTGTTTGTTATTTTTCTTGATGTGGAAAAATAAGCCTCTTAGTGATAAACAGTGTTAAGAAAAGTAATAAAATTTCAATGATATGTTGTCTCTTTCAAGTTAGCAAATAGAGAAAACAGTGTTAAAGAAGTAGTAAAAATAGTCACAAAAAATTTTATAGGGTATTAAATTGATTAATTTAAAATTTTGTTGTCAAATTGAATTTGTGTGCAAAGTTTAGATAATTAATTTGACAATTAACCTTCAAAATATGTTCACTACTCAAATGAAGAAAATTCAATGTTTGACAAAACAAGTCCAAGGAGGTGTCCATTGAGAAAGTTTGAGGAAAATTAATCAAGATTTATCTAAACATTAATATCTTAAATAAATTTTGCAAAACATCAATATCTCATTTGAATCACTTTAAAAGAACATTGATTTGTCTTTTAACCACTCAAAAATATTCATACATATTGGTGCATTAACTTGCCAATAGAATATATTGGATCTAGACCTCTGGCTTGTTGGGCTTGTAAATACACTACAAGAATTTTGATATTAGGTGACGTTTGCAAATTTTACAAACGTGACCCATCTTTTTTAACTGAGAATCATCTACTAAAATATACTATTAGCCACGTTTATGAAACATTCATTTTATTTGTAACACTTTCCTTAAAATAACCGTGACTAATTTTATTTAACAATTTACCCACCCTAAAAAAAATCAAAATTTAAACTCCCCTAAAACATCTCGCCATTTCAAAAACAGTAGACAAAAGAAAAAAGAACACCCTCCTTGAATTAAACACGACTTTCCCTATTTCTTCACAGTGCAAAACCCTTACCCTACATTAACCTCTATTCCACCTCCGATGGAACCCTTTGTTCTACCTCTGACGAATCCCTCTGTTCCACCTCCGACCGATCTTTCCATTCTACATCTAACTGATCTCTCCATCTACCATATCAATTCCTTCTCGGGCAATTGAGCGAAGAAAGACCTTTTGGAAATCTTCAACTACATGGTCGTAAATGATCGATCAGTTTAGATACATCATCTAGGTTCGTACTTACGTTTTTTTTTTTTTTTTACTTTTATTTAGTTGCATCTTCAAATCTATTTGCTTCTATTGTGTAAATACCATACTTTGATTAGGGTTTGTGTCAAAAATCGTGGTAAAATAGCGAGTTTATTGTTAAACTTGATGAATCGTGAGTCACGATGCGTTTCTAACATTTCCAACCTCTTCCTATTTTAACTAAGCTAATTGGGCTTTGACAATTTTCAAGCCAACCGTTCTCGTGTTTCTGCACTTCTGATTTGAGTTTTTTACGTTTTCTTAAAAAATTTTGCCCTCTTTTTGTTTTGGCTGTAGGTAGGCATTTAGTTGGTTAATTTGGGCCAAGTTTTAATTGAACACCGACAATACTGAATTCTTAGCCAAACAGCAAATTGAAGTTTCAGCCTCAGGGTGTAGCAATTTCCGACATGTGCAATTGCACAACATACTAAAAACATGACCAGAGAGATAAAGCATGAAATCATGTATAGATTTAGGGAAAAAAGAATATATATATATATATATATATTACACCAAAATGGCGTTTATTCAATTTTGTGGATTTTGACATTGAAATGAATTAGACACAAAATGAAAAACAAGCACGACCAGCCATTAGGAATTGCTGTCCCTAAGTCCATCCAACTTGCTTTCCCGGTTATTATCCTATTTCACTGTCTGCCAGCTGAAACCATAGCCGCTGTTAATTTAATGAGTGTAAGATATTTGCCAAAGTACTAGTTGATGCCACCCTTTGAGTCGGTATAGTATACATTTTGATTTGGTTTTATTCTGCACTAATTCTAGAAGACTTGAACATACACAAATAGAAGATTGAAAAAAAGCTTCTGATAATCATAAAAGAAGCTCTGCTGCATTGCATTATCTTCAAACCATGCTCCATATTTAGTACTGATCTCCATGTATTTCATTTTTGCAAGGTCCTTCCTAAGATTTTGAGCTGTCATGTCTTCCTAGTTTGGAATTGTAACACTAGTGCTTTTGATGCTGCATCTGAATGTAGCTAGTGGGTTATGTTAATTGTTTCTCTAGAAGTTATCAAGTCTCTTGACTTTCACCATGTGTCTAGAAAGCTTCTTCATGTTTGCATATTTATGTATTTAGTTAATATTAATGTTATTATTTTTTTTTTCTTTGCTGCATTGTTTTTGTTTTAATTATTATTTAATGTTAAATTTCTGGGTATTTTAGATTCTTTATGCTGTCAAATATGAACCAAGTCTGAAAATGTTCGGCTAGCTTTCTGGGTATTTTAGATGCTTAACTGTTGTACTTAGAAATGATGAACAAATTGGACTTCCTGATTACATTTGGATTTTGGAGTATTAAAGTTCTGTAATTTTCATAACATGCATGAGGTGACTATTACTCTTGTATTGATATATCAATCATTATGGCTGTGTTGTAGGATTTGCTTCATTTGAACTACTTATATGGTGATTCATACACTTTGTGCCTTATGGAAAAATGTCTGAACTGTTTTCACTTTTTCAAATCTAAAAATGTCCATGCGGATAGGGAAGTTCCACTAGGAAATAGTATTAAATGCAAAATGAAGTTGATTATGACAATTTTCAATTTAGTACTTCTTAGTAATTCCTTGATGGCTAAGATTTTGTAGCTATTGATTTTGCTGGAGGTTTTCTATTGGAGTGGTGGTTAGTTTTTTGGGATGCATTCATATCTAGGACTGACAAAAAGCATTCGGAAACTGCAACATTTTATAATGAGGTGTGGTTTCTTTCTCAAATAACACAAGCTCTTCCATTTAGTGTTAGTAAAATGGTTTTCTAGGCATTTATCCTTTTATAGTATGTTGCATAGGAGGGAGCAATGGTTGTTGCTATGTTTGATTACTCTGACGTTCAATGTAATACTGTACATGAGCATGATTACGATTCACTAATAATCTTATAGCCATCTATGCTCTTAACTTATGGAGCTGTGTCTATTCTGAGATAACCTAAACTTCCAATTTTTTTGCATCTAATAAATACGAAAATGCTATTTTTGTCAAAATTCCCTATATTATTTCATTCACATGCATTTCCATAATTCTAGCAATGTTTTTAGTTTAGAGATTGGCAAGGCCCTATAAATGATTCTCCTATGATTTTTACCCCTTGAAATTTGTAGACCTAACTGATAAGGGTTAGGGAACATCAACAGCGACAGGAATATCACAAGCTGCAAGGAGAGCAGATGCAACATCTCTTATTGAGTAGGGATTTTCTTCCACAACAGCTGAGACAGCAGACAATGAAAACAGAGATAGGTCATACCTACTTTCAGGTGCCTTATAGGGTCCTGTTGGTCGTGGAGCAGTAATGATTTAGAATCCTGATATATCAAATTTCTTGGCAACTAAGGTGCTTGAGGGACAACGAAAGCTTCCAATGCAGGTTGGCACCTTTGCTGATGCAGCTATTAAGTTTGAGCATTATAATCATGGATTAAAATGCAACATGCCATTTTTTCAATTCTTTAGAATATTATAGTAATCATATTGAATATTTTCATATAGAAAAGTTTTTGAGGTGATGTGAGCCACCTTTTGAATCCAAATCAGTTATCAGTGTTGACTTTAGGATCTAGCAGCCAGGTTCTAGGGTACTTCTAGTTTCACATTAGATGCTACTAAGTTATTGGAGCTTCAGTTGTTCTTTGTGCATAGTGATGGCTTTTGAGTTTTTGTTGCAGGTGGAACCTTAATAAAAAACCAAGGAAAACTGTCTAAAATTTTCAATGGGTAACCACATTCAATCATAAACTTTGTTATCAGAAGTGGTCATGGTGTTTTTATTTTCAGCATGTCCTCTTAAATCACTAGTTATTCTTTTACATCTCATTAAAATCCCCTCTTTGAGATAGGACATGGAGAAGGACAAGTGTTTAGTGATGCAAAACCGTGCTTCTTCTTTTGAAGGTTAGGATGTTGTGTATATGTTTCTTTAAAAAAAGAAAAAAAAAAAAGAAGAGATCATCATGCTTATTGAAATCCCATGGCACGTGAAAATAGCCACAAAATAAAAATCCTATGATATCTATTCATAGGGAGTTGAAGAAAGGAAAATTCTTAATTCTTGATTTGGCTTAATTCACATTTACCTCCAACCATATGAAGTTTCCTTATTTTCACAATTAACAAATATTTTCATTTTCTTCAGCATCTTATCAAGGTGTTAGCAATTTGTCTCTAAAAGGGTGGCCACTTGCTGTGAGGAGGCTGTGAGTAAAATCATCCTCCATTTGTTTTGTTCAATCTAGTTCTCATCTTTCATGGTCTAATGTTAAGTCTAAGACCATTCAATTAGAAATTCCTATTAAGTAGATACTTGCATTTCTTTCTTTCTTGCTTTAGGATTAGGAGCGTCTGTGCATGTATTTTATTGGAATTTCATTCACTGCTAATTTTTTCTTCACCTCTAATTTCTTTGTTAGTATAGAGGCAACCACCTCGCGAACTATCTGTTTACTATTTTTTTTTTTTTTAAGCTTTGAGATGCCACATTACATGAATGGTTCTTTTGAACAGAGACACAATCATTTCATCTCAGCATTCTGGATCTATACGTTAAGTGGATGGACTTGCTCTATACTTACCATAGCTTCCTTGGCCCATGAAACTGTGCTTGCTTTTTCCGATGCAAGGAATGTGGATAAGTCAGATGCAAAATGTGGATAGTTTCAATAGGATGTAATTTGTTCCCAAGCTATTATCATAGGAAATACCTTTAACTTTTTCTTTTTTTCGTAGCAATAGATATTCAATATAACTTTATAGAGACATAGAATAAAAGAACCGAATCAAACTACTCATATCAGCTGTTAGAGAGCATACATCATATGTCTATTTGCAACTTGTCATTAATTTGAGTTGAAAGACAAAGTTAATGTACATAAGGGTAGGCTTGCTCATTTTGTGTAATCTTTTACTTTATTAGCTTAATTAACTAGGATCTGCACTTCATCAACAAAATAAGCCTTTAGTACCATCATCCCCTCTGGTATTATCTTCCTTGGTCATCAATCAATTGAAGTTGCAGCAACAATATATCTTTTAAGCTCAACAGAACTTGGCAAGTCCATCTTCCAGTGATTTAGACTGGAAAAGACTTGAAATGCTTCTTGCTTATCAAAACATGTGTATAGGAATTGATGGCAATAGAAACTCAACTGACAACATAGTTCCTCATGTGCGGCCACCACAAGTACCTAGGTCCAAGCTGTCTTGTGGTGACTATGACATGCTAATGGAGGTGCTGATATATATATATATATATATATATTTTGGATGTTTCAGGTTGGATGATCATATTTTAGCTCCATAAGTTTATCTATGCACATAATGCAACAAAATAGTGCCATACTTAGACTTTGACAATTTGTTTATGTGCTTGCAACAGCTTTGGAACAATAAACAACAACAACAACAACAAGAGTTTATGCAGGATTCTAGCATGAGCCAACATCTTCAGAAGTATAAGAATGTTCTCCAGCATTAGGATGAATTTGTCTTTAGCTGCACCATGACTGATGTTAGCATGGTAAATGTCTTTCATGAAAATCATTAGGTAGGCCCATATGCTTGAGCAAAGAAATGTTTAACAACATCATGATATAAACTTTTTATTCAAAACAAGAAGTTCCTTTGCTTATCTTCTTATGGGACATCTCCTGTCTTTGTACAATTTAAAGGATATATTGTTATATACCCAGATTTATGTATGTTAATGGCTATTTATGCACATTGCCTTGTTCATGTCATAGCAGAAGTCTTCTTGTAAACTTGGTGTTTTGTTACTCTTGGATATATATTCTTCACAATCTCAAAAACCTGGCATGGATGCTCATATTTCAAAGTATTTCTTTATTTAGGCTTCAAGAGATCTACTTGAACAAAGGAGTAAGCAACTAGCTTCTTCTTTAGGGCCTGGTCGTAATGCACATACTCCCTATAATGTTAGACTTCCCCTCAGGTCTCCATTAAGTGCATATCTTGTCGCCTCATAATCAAGTTTGCAACATGATAGTATCTTTCCCAAAAGTTTTTCCCCATGTGGTCATAACATCATGGTTTCTCTACTAGCAACCAAAAATCAATTGGTAAGCAACTAAGACTTGTATTTCATGTGTTTCAATTTTGATAAAGAGACTTTAGATTTTCAAAACTTGCTTACTCACATATGAGAATCCACAACTTGAGCTTATGTTTTACAAAATAGTTTATTTCTAATTTGTTCACATACATGGGCAGCATTATGTGAGATGAATATTTGAACTTACATCAACTTTCAAAAAGCAAAATGTTCTTGCAATAAATAATGCTTTGGCATTTTCTTCTCTACTATGAATTCTTCTTGATATTTCCCTTTGAATTACCATCTTTTTCTTTTCCTCACTTATTTTATTGGATATATTAAATTATAGAACATGTGTTATACTGATGTGCATTTGTTCTTAGATTTTAGGAGTAAAATCTTCTTAGCACCTGCAAAATTAGGATTGCGCTTGTTTAAGTTATCATGCTTACTAGTCAACAATATCCTTCTATGAGTGCATAGTGCAATATTTTCAAAAGGTGTATGATTTAGCGATTTGAACGAATCATAACTTACAGGTTGACATGGATAATTTTGTGGTGGATGGGTCTTCATTGGAAAATGTGGATTCACACTTATTACATCATGATGAAGATGCTCTAGATCAAATTGCTAATGTCCGCAGAGGTAACATTTGTGTATATTAGCCAGCCTTAAGTTTCACATCGATGTATTTTGGTGGATTAATGTGGTTTATGGTTCAGTTCATGTAGTACTAGACTTATGCCTCACAACAAAAAGTCTTTGATCTGTCTAGGGTTCTCACTCATCGAAATTCAACGTCTTCCTCCGAGCACAAGCAGAGTTGAATGCTGCCACTTCTCCTTTGATGGGAAGTTGCTTGCTACAGGGCGGGGAGGGTATGATGGAAAGGTATGCCAATTGTTGACTTCATGTTAGTCTAGAGATTTAAATGTGCACACTGGATAGTGAATGAGTTTCTTTTAACTAGCTTGATAATGGGGAACTGAGCTTTTTTCTCTCTTGAGAGTAGTTGCACAGTCATGAGTAATTGATCTAATGTGATTAAAGCAGGTATCGTTTAGGTGCATGGAGACTCTTGAGTTGATATCTACACTCAGGGAACATTCTGAATGTATAAATGGCATGCGTTTCGGTCTCTGTTTGCCTCGCGTAGCTACTTGTTCAGCTGACAGAACTGTGAAGATTTGGGATGCTGACAAGGTTATTAAACATCTCTACATATGGTCTTTCTTAATTTTTAAGTGTTTAATTGTGCTACATAGTAGCTTCTTGCTAAACAAGATCAACCTTGCTATGTAAACATGCTTATTTTATCGTAGACAGTATTCCTAGGACTGCTGCTTCTAATTGAAAAATACTTGAATTTTTGCCTTTGTAACCAAGTCATCCACAGCGTACATTAATGGGACACAATAGCTCTGTTGTGTCATTGGACTTCCACCTTAAAAAGGATGACCTTATATGTTCCTGTGATAGAGATCAAGAGATACGATATTGGAGTATCAAGAAAGGTTTTTGTGCTGGAATAATTAAGGTAGGCTAGGTAGATTGTTGTTCTTTTGGGCAAAAGATACATTGTGGATTTATCAGAAATGATCATTTCTTATTCTTATTTTATAGGGTGGTGCAAGCCAAATAAGGTTTCAACCTCCAGTAGGGAAGTTTCTTGCAGTTGCGATTAAAAGTTCCGTTTGCATATTTGATGTTGATACGCAAACTTGTAGACAAAAGTTATAGGTTAGTCTAAGATGTACTATATGTTCGTTTTTTTTTATGTTCACAAGAACTAACAGTTGCCCTTTTGCCTTTTTGACTCACTAAAATGTGGAATGATAAATAACCCTGGGTCTTGTGTTAAGTTTGACTTCAAAACCTGTTCTTGTAAATTAGATATGATTTTACATGTTTTTTGCTTTAATCTACCCTTTAAAATTTGGTCCATCAGATGGAACTAATTACCTTGGAATTTAAATAATAGTGCATACATTGGATCTCGAATTTACACCCTGTTATATTTTGATACATCATTGGGGGGGGGATTTAGAAATTTAAACTATCATTCTAGTGTATACCATATTTACTTTAAAACCATATGAGGTGTGAAGTTGTAGACTTGAAGCTACGTATTTTGGAGTTATGGCAAACATATTTTGAAAATAGGTAAATCACAAAATCATAACATGTTTCCTAGCTTTTACAAAGTGGCGACTTGTATTTTATTTTCTTGCATAGAGGTGACTTGTGATTATTTATTGATAATTAAAGTCAATGAAAACATATTTATTGCATTCTAATTGGTTCTAAATAAATAAATTAAAAAAATCAAAACAGAGAGTGTTGGACCATCTTCTTCACCTCTTTGTTGTCTTCTTTGTGAAGATAACATATCCATATCTTAGGGAAAGGAAAAAAAATGCACTCTTATACTCTCCAAGTCTAACGTGATCAAATCTTAAACATGTCAAGCAAATGGGACAGAGATAAAGATACAAATTGAAAGAAACATAATTTCGATGTTGCAGTCAATATTGGCTTAGATCTCAGTCTTAAGAGCCTATACCACTCCATCCTGAGCTTGAAGGACCATTAATATCCTGCTATTATAATATCCTGCTATAAACTTGTACAAGAAAATGTCTTTTGCATGTGTACAGAGATTGCAGGGTTTTTATCTAATCAATGGACAACATTATGATTTATATTTATTCGCCTACTACGTAAATGGAAACAAATCTTGCTATTCTTTATCGTAAGTAAACAATTTTTCAATTATTGATTGGCTAATCATTGCATATTTTGCCCCTTTTTTCTATAGCACAATCATCGAGTGGGACTTGTCAATCTTTACAGTAATTTGCATGGCTTCTTTTTGCCTTTTTACCTTTTTTCCTTATGAGGGCAGGGAAGTTTTCATATGAAAGTTGCGCCCAGTATCAAGTGAAAACATGTATAAAGAAAGTGACAACAAAACTATTTTATGTCCTATATAGCTTTAGACAAGTATTTAGAATATAATTCCAAGTGGCTTTTCAAATGGTTAACATTGAAAATTTGAGATTTTTGGATTTTACAAATATAGCATCTCTTTAATAGAACTAGAACTAGAAAGCATTGAGGTTTCCAAAGGTTATGTAAAATGCTAATTGAGATACTAAATTGCAAAACTATGAATGTCTTAGTACTTTGCAACAATATCTCCTTTGTCTGCATGGCTAAGATTATAATAAATGGTAGAACCTGTTGAATTTTTTTCACTCTTCTTCTTCTTCCTTTTTTTTTTTTTTTTTTTACCAATATTGGAAACCATGTTGAGTTTTTCTCTATTAGATTGACCATAGGACCTTTGAGATTATAATAATCTGATAGGAAAATTAATTTCTTTTCTCCTTGTATGATTGATTTGTCAAAGTAGTTCTCAATGATGGTTATAGGGTATGTATTGTTTTTCACACTATAGATAATGCCTAGGAAATGGTATCATCTTTCTTATTATGAAAACAAATATAGCTTGCTAGTGGAAAATTCTGCCATGGCCTTTTTAAGTCAATAGTTGTGAAGCATTGCTTCACAAAAAATTCGTCAGCTGATGTGTTTGCAATTAAATATCGTAGGCAATGCCTCAACTTATGGATCAATCCAAGCTTCCTAATGTCGTGGACCCAATAACAATGTCTAGCCACATTTATTAGACATGGCCAAAGACTCATTTCTTGTAGTGACTTCTTCATTTAAACATCCTTGTATTGTATTCTTGCTTGGTTCATCTCATGACACAAGGGTATAAGTTTCAAGGTGAAAAACTTTTTGCTTGAATGAATCCAATTTGAAACAATCCCTCCTGTTTATTAACAATTTCTATGGGCTTCTTAAATTGTCTTGTATGATTACTTTTAAACGTGCGTACAGGAATCATCTTTTCTAGGATAGCTTTGAAATTAGCTAATCAAAAGAAGTTATGGTAAGCATTATTGTAGCCTTTTCAAAGATAGGCTTTTTATGGGTACATATCACCTGAACGTGGATGTCATTTCATTCTCTGTTTTGCGCAAATATTATGATGCAAGGTTTATCATCAGTATGTAATTTAGTTTATAGTTCTTTTTGATGATAATTTTGGGTGGTCCTTGTTATTGATTTGGTTGAAATATGTCTTATTCAATCCATTTGCAGGTTGTGCATGCTTCTTAAAGTGTCCAATTGATTCAGTTTGCATTCACACTAGTGATAAGGTAATGAAAATCTTTGGATATTAAGAGATCAACTCAAGCAATTTATATTGTATTATTGTTTCTAAGATTTAGATGTCCAATCCTTAGATGTGTATTTTAGCCAGAACCAGATCATAAAACAGATACAACACTCACCTTAGTAGCATTCTTATTTGGTATTTTAAGGTTAGTGAAATCTGTCTTTATGTAATTCTAGAGTGATTACTTTGTTGCAAGTGTAAGTGACTGCTATTGAAGTGAAAATTTTATTTTTAGGCAAATTAAAAATATAAGTTACGAACTAACTTGTTTTTTCAAGAGACGAAATTGGTAGATTATATGAAGTTCGTCTCTTTGTATTATTTTTATCCTAATACTTACTACAATATTATTTTTCCCTTTTTCCTATTCATATCTAATGAGATTGGTTCCGGGAAAATCCACATGTGACTAGATTTTTATCCATTTTCTTGAATTGAATTTGGTATTCAATGGTATTTACAGCTTGCTCAACTAACTCGACTTGTAGAACAACTTGTATCAAGTTTTCCTAGTAATTCAGGTTAGTTATCATGGGTCGTTTTTCATTATCTCATTCATGTTTTTTTTCCTATTCAATAATCATACTTACATATTGTGTGACAGCAAATCCAAATGGAAAGACTTCTGCAAGTGCACGAGATACTTCATCAAATCCATCACTTGGAGATGATGGTGACAACAGTGAGGAAGAAAATTAAAGACTTCGTTTTTTGTTTTTTGGCTAAAGCAACTAACATGAATGGGGTCAAATTAATGTGATAAAGTGGGTACATATGCTCATTTTGATGTAATTTGGAGTTTGTGCCTATGTTTCATCTAAGGACACTAAACCATGTTGTTTTGTGTTTTCTTTCTTTTTTTTTCCTTTAATGTAAGGATGGTCATGGTGATCTTTAAGTAATTTTTATGTTATTATTTTTTATTACATATTGAGCGCATTGTATGCTCCAAAATGTATTAGTGATATTTATTCATACATAAATTTCATATGCAGAAGTAATAGCAGGTATCAATTATATTGTGATCAAACAGGTGTGTATATTGCTAATTGTGCATATATTACACAATAAATAAGTATATATTGCCAAATTAATTCAAGTTACATATTATCTCTTCTCAAAGAGAACAGCCACATGTAAACGTCGCTAAATTAAAATAACAATCACATTTAGAAATTATTTTTTAATTGAATACCTACGTGTAAACGTCGCCAATGTATTAGAATAGCCACGTTTAAATTGTGGTAAATATGAGATTTGTCACGTTTATAAATCGCTATTGTTGTCCAACAAACATATATAAAACTTATTTAACCTGTGCATGGCCACGATTAAATGTCGCTAATTACATAATTTACTTACGTTTACACGTTACTAATAAAAATATTTGCTTACGTTTAAACGTCGCTGATCACAAGTTTCCCTCCTTTTATATTTAGCGGGATGGAGATTAGTCATATTTAGCCACACATAAGTGTGACCAAAACATGATGATAGGCCATGTTTAAACGTCGCCTAACAAAGTATATTTGTCTGCCAAACTAACATTAGCGACGTTTCAATTTTTAACGTTACTTATCAAATCTGCGACGGACCTTTAGCGACGTCTATAGGCCACGTGTAAAAAAACGTGACAAAAAATTTTTGGTCACGTTTAATTAATGTTTAGCCACGTTTATTAGACGTAGCCAAAGGCTCATTTTGTTGTAGTGATAGAAATGCGTTAATAAGGACCGAAAGGTTGTTTGGTGTGACCACTCTAACTATCAAGTTAGCCGGGTATTCAAATTGATAGAACGTATTAAAGTGATGAGCAGAAGTTATCAAAATTATGATCAATGGATATCTGATAGGTATTTATAGATCGTCTTGGGGACAGTTATCTTAGATGTGGAGGTGCTAGAGATTGTGGAAACCATATGCTAAGGGGTAGTATGACCACTACATTGTGTCTATATCCTAATAATGTGGGAGAGTAGGGTTTATGGCATAATGGGAACACCTTAAGTCGAGTTAAAAGGTCCTTTCGATTTTTCATTTTTCTAAACCAGTGTGGAGAGTTTGACCTTCCCCAACTTTTTTGTTAAGGAGCTAACTCATCGAAAAAAATAACAATGGTTCAAGGCTCTTCAAGTCAAGAACTAAATCTAGGAGGGATTTATCTTTAGGAAGTGAGTTTGAATAACGAACAATTTAAGTTTTGGTTTGTCCATGATTGGTGGGCAAGTGCTAAGCAATTATTATGTGAAATGCCCCATAAATCTATTTTAAAGTCAAGGACATTTAGTAATGTGACTACATGATTATTAAGGGTTTTATTTTGCTATAATTACAATTTATTTTACTTTAGAAGGGAAACTAGACCATAATAATAGTATATCTTACTAAAATAATAAAGATTAAAGTATATAAGAGAAAAGAAGAGGGATGTCCTGGCATGACATAAAAAACAAAATAATAAATAAATAAAATACTATTATTTCTTTTCAAGACTATTAAAAAACAACATTTCTATATATGTCGTAGAATTTTTGTAATAAAATATATATATATAATAAGTGGCAATAACAATGACCTCCATATATACATACATATATATTCTAATCATAACCTATTAAAATAATGTATCCAAATAAATAGTTAAAACCAAAGGCACATGGAAAAATATGACGAACATTATAGGAAACCCTAATAAATCTCAATAGATCTATCTAAAAATCTATTCTATATCTTTCCGTAATCTTAAATGACAAGCTCCACATCTTTTGGAGCTCCAAAGTTTCTTTGCTCCAAAATTCCCAAAAAGTTATAACCAATTGAGAGCCCTAAGAAAATTTCAAAGAACTAGGCTTAACATTTTTGAAACTTGTGAAAGGGATCGACAAACTATTATGAAAAGATTAGGGTCTTATACGTCTTTTAGTGGAGGAAAGGACTATATCTAAAGGTGAGATTAGATCAATTTGTTTGTGGACTAGAAACTTAGCATCGTGTTAGACAAGAACACTAACAAGAAATACTGACAATTAGATTTAAGACTTTTATCACGAGTGATCACTATTTCATGTACACAATGATATGTGTGATGTTTGCTAGGGTAGACTTTGCTAAAACCTATATAATACTTAAACTTGGCTAATTATGTGTGTTGCTTGCTATTTGGTCATCTCGAATCGAAAAGCGACAACTTTGTCAGGGTCTCAAATCTTGATACATTAGTTAGGCACTTAGGCTGCCTGTTTATGACTCAACAGGTAGTTGATGAGGGGAATTGTATCAAGCATAACGACCACCAAATAGAGAGAAGTTATATTGGGCATATTTTAAGGATTATGGGTCTTAGTAGATTATACGATATAAATGAATTGTAACAGTAATGTCTAAATAACGACTATGAACCTCACACAACACTACTTATGGTTTCTATTTTTAAGTGAGAGGCCGATTGTTCTCATCAACCTCCAATATTGCTATAGTAGTATTGGAATCTAGGTTCCCCATCATGTTGCCTAAAGTCATGAGTTCTTTCGTATTGTTTGCTACACTTAATTTAAATATTTAAGTTAATGCTTGTTGCATTAGTATAGGAATACATATACATATCGTATATGTTCATATCATGTATGTTTGCATTGTTATGTATTGGGCTTTGACTCACCCTTTAGGGGATTTTTTTTTTCTTTTAGATATATGAGATACTCATGTGCTATGATGATGACCTCAACTTGTGGGATTAGGTGTCTGCTCTAGGGTTTCAAGACAGCTTATATGATAGGTTGTTTAGTTAAATTTTATTACTTTACTTTGGTTTGAATTATTTGCAACTATTGAGATGAAAAATATTGAGACTCAAAATAGCATGTCATGGTTCACACAATTGTGGTTTTTTATTGTATGTAGATTTTAGTTGTTCTAAGCCTTTGCATACTCTTAATAAAGTATGAATATGTAGCAAACTATTCACATCCTTCAACTTTAGGGCGTGACACTATGGGTGTTTGTAAATGCCGAGTGAGCCTAGTGGGCAGTCTTCTTGCTTCTGGCATTACCGTTGATGCTAAGTGTAGCCCACATAGATACAACATTTGTCCTGTAGGAGAAGTTTGATTTTTCAAATTTTAGCATGAATGGTAACATTGTGACATGTGTTCATAATGAATTGGCCATAGTTGCATCATGCCCATACACAGCTAGGTACATTGCATCGTGTTAAGAACACTTAGCTGTTAGATTTAGGAAAAAGGAGATCTAACAGTCACATCTAGGCAATGATCTTGATTCTCTCAATAGTTGCATCGAGATGAAATGTTTTATATATCTTCTTATCCATTTGTAAATTACCTTTTACATATTCTATTTTCTTTTACTTTGTTTTTAATAGTTCCCTCAAATTTTCGTTTTCACCTATCTAAGAAAATTAAGTGATCTTGGCAGGTGATCATCAATGCACTTCTATAACTTTTTTGGGTGGGAACTTGTGTAGGAGGTTATCTCCCTAAACAAACACTGGTATAGAAGAAGTTTTGAGTAGCATTCAGGTTAAGTACTAGTTGAAGAGGTCGATTTCTATTCCATATTAGTCACTAGAATCCTTTGATAGAGATAAGTATGATGTTGATAATGAGGCATCAAAGGAGGCCATTGACATTAACATGGGTGAGCCAAGTCAACGAGGATGAAATTGATTCATGGAGTATCGTATTTATTAACAAAGAGTTGAAGAAAGGGTTCCTCTTATTAGAAGGTCCCATTTTGATGTTTATGTAAAATGCTTGCAGTTTGGCTTAAGGATTCATTAGTCTAAATTTGAGAGGGAATGCATGAATTACTTCCTTACTTCCCCGAGCCATTTCTATCCCAACTCTTAGATTTTATTGATATGTTTCAAAGCACCATGCAAGGGTCTACTTCGTAACCTCTCCCACAGTTGGTGTGCTTCTTTTTCAGCCTATCTTTAAAACTATATTACTCCCAATTGTTTATACTTTATGGTATAATTTACTTTTACATCAATTGATACATCTATTACATAAATATAGACTAGCAGATCCACACTTGTAATGCATTTGTAAATATTAAATTTGACATAATAAAATTTAGAAAATAACATAGTTATTAAAGAAACCCATATCGATATGGAATGATTTGATAAGTCAAGCAAATAGCGTATCGACAATTTTAGAATGTAGAGAAGAAGTAATGAAGAAATAAAACAAATGTAATATTATGAAAACTATGTAAATATCTAACAATTTAAGAAGCAAAGAATTATATATATATATATATTATATATATATATAATGCAAAGAAAGGGATATAAAAGAGAGTAGTTATTGGAATACTAACTTTCTTATTAATTTTTTCAACCACAATAACAATGGCATAATAATAAAAGGTTTAAGAGTTTTTGTCCTTAGTATCTTTTTTTTTTTTTTTTACGTCCAAATAATAAAATAAACATTAAAAAAAAAGAAGAAAAATTTTGTTCAGTTGCAAAACAAAATCGAAGATCCCTAACAAGATCTTTAATATTTATTCATTTACTGTTATACACTAGTTGTACCGATAAGGAAATTTTGCAATTATGATAGGCATCTTGAAATATACTTATGGCACTATGAAAGTTCTGCTATGTTGGTTTAGTAAGCTAAACCCACATGCAATGAGATTTTGTTGCATTTGAACTAACAAATAAAATATGAAGTACAAAAGAAGAAACGATTTAAAAAAAAAAAAAAAGAAAGAGAAGAGGTTTGAAAGTTAAAAAGAAAAAGAAAAAATGGCCAAATGTTAGCATAACATTATTGTTTGAATGATATAAGGAAGGCTTAGAGACTATCCATCATTGTTTATCGGGGTAAATGGTGAATCTAGGTTTTCTCTATTTATGAAATAAGAAATTATTTTATTTGAATTTAAAGATATAAATAGAAAAAATATTTATAAGAAAGTTCTAGAAAAATGAACGAAACAGTTATAATTCCCATACCAACAAACTGAAATTTAAAAAAAAAACTGATTATAAATTAAGATTAGTGCATTAAGACAAGGCAAAACTAGAAGTGTCACTAAGGGTCGCAATTTGGAATTTTATATAATGGGTCAAGGCTTGGTTTAAAAAAATAATAATAATGGATTAAGGCCCAACTCAAAAATATTTTAAGAAGACCAAATAAGTAAAAGCATAACACATTCAAAATACATATCGTACTACAAGTAACTAAGAAATATAAAAAAAAGATACAATAATAAAAAAAGGCACATAGTACATGCCATAAATGTAAGGTTTGTATACTATTCTCTTCTACTAAGTTTATGCTAGCTCAATTGATCTTTCTCCATGTAAGTGCTCTGAACAGCCTACATAACTAATAAAAGCTAAGTAATGTTTAAGGTAGCCCTCACACTACCACTTCAATGTTCAATTTGGTATATACAAGGTAGTAGGAAATATAACACTAACCATATAAGGTAGAGGAGATTGAAACCTTCCCAATATCAAAATGAAAAGATGATCATGGTGGAAGACTTAGTAAGAAAGAGAGAATGAAGTTTATAAAGGGAAACCTCTGTAGGAGATCTCTCTTGAGATGAAAGAGTGTCCTTGTTCAATCTTCGAGATCAAGAGCTTTATAGTAGCCGACTTACCTATCTTAGTAGGTTTTCTTATCAGGGGAAAGCATTAATGCTTATTCTCTTCCAAAATCTTTCATAGTTAGCACTTATCTAATATGGGTAGCGGTCTTTATCCGTTGGGCTAGGTTTGACCTTTATGAGATCGCCTTCCTTAGTAGGCTGCATCTTATATTCAAAATAGGCTACACATAAGTCCTGATACCAAGTCAAAAAAATGATTGTCAGGACATCTGAAAGCTATTTCTACATATAATGTATCTTGTCAACTTTTTTTATTTCCATTTTGAAGAGAATGCTTGAAGCCCTTGTTCATTATATTAATTTCATATACCACAAACGTGCACAAAGTCTAAGCTACTTATAAGATTAAGGTTTTTAGGGTAAGTGCAAGATCGACTATTTTAAGTCATCTTGATGAATTCCATTAGTGGATTTCCATTGTCCATATTTTCATTTTATATAGTTAGGTTTTACTAACTTAGGTTTTATTCACATTATTAAAAATGGCTAAGGGAAGATGCTAGAAATTCTTTATGTTGGGATCTTTATATATTATGAATTATTTAAATTCTATAAGTTTATAATAAGATTCATTAAATACCATCTTCTTTTTTTTTTTTTTTAGGTTTAGTGTAATGCCTCAGTATTCAAAACATAATAGCCTTACTATGTATCATTACCTTAGTAACAAAACATTATTGGTCTAAAACTGTTAAGACGGAATATACTCAATTTTTATTGAGTAAAATATGTTAATCCTATTATTAATTTTATAGAAATCCAAAAGAATTGATAATTAATCGAGTTTAATGTCGTGTTTCAGGTTTTATAAAGTAAATGGAACGGTTTGGCGAAATTGGGCATGAGTTTGTAACAAGCTTCAAGGATCAATATCACTTTCAATGGAATGCATAAGTACTCACAATTTCATTCCAAACTCGGAATGATTTGCTATCATTACTACTAGCTTTCTCATGAACTATAGCATAGCAAACACATTTGGAGGATATACAAGGTTTGAAATTCGTCCAGAACACCCAAAGCCGCCAGCCATCATGGAAAAGCCGCCGGCCAACATTCATGGCCGGCACTGGGAGATTCATGGCTGCCGGCCATGGAGCCGGCCATCAATGCGCCAATTGTTTCGCGATAATAGCTGCCAGCCTTGTTGCGACATGCCCCAGCCATCTTTCATGCGAAAAACACTCCTTATATCTGATGTTTATCTCACATATATAAAGAAATAGGAGAGAGAAAAAGATTATTCATTATTCTTTCATTGTTTGTTCTTGTTATTGATGCTCTCAAGAAACCCTAGTTTTATTTTCTTGATCATGAGTAACTAATTACTCAATCTAGCCGAGGATTATTACGGGATCAATTCATCAAAGATTGTGAGATCCAATTGAACTATTGAGTTTATTTTGTTTATGAATATTCATACTTCATCTATTTGAATTATTAGAATTGTTTTGATTGATCATTACGAATTAGGCCTATTTGTTTGATTGACAAAGCGATTATTGTTATTTGGAATGTCAAATCCGTAATTGTTTGATTGTTCAATATAAGTAATACGATAACATGATTAGTTGCAGAATAAGTGATTGATTTATGTTATGGTGATTTATGATCTAATTTAAATAGTTCATGCTTTTGATCTGTTGATTAGAATTGGTAGTCTCTCTAATTAGTAATGCTATTGATAGATTAAATCTTAAGAGCTTATTTAGGGTTATCTAATCAATAAGGGAATAATTAAAGATCGTATCTTGATTATCGATATTCTAAGGAGAGATAGATCTTCAGAGCTTGTTGAAGGTCATAACCAATTTATTCATGAATTAGAATAACAATCCTTGCATCAATGATCATCTTTATGAATTGAATCGTGATAATTCTTGGTTAGAACTTGTTACTATTGAATTTACACTAATAAACGTATTTGTTAATTTTAGAAATCAATTATTTTCTAATTAATCGTTTATACAAAACCCCCGATTTTTATTCCCTTTTGCTAGTTACTAAAATAGAGATAGATTTTCCCATCCCTGTGGAGACGATCCTGCTCACTACTATTTACAAATTTTAAGAGTAGGTTATTTAATTTTGTTGGATTCGACACCCACCAAATTTTGGCGCCGTTGCCGGGGATTGGTGTCGAAAATTTGTTTCTATTTTCTTTATGACTCGTTCTTCTCATACAGGTGAACTTGAATTCGATAAAGATCTCGAGAAGACAGTCAGGGAATTGCGCAAGGAAGCAAAACTGCGTGCTAAAGACGCAATTTCATCTTCATCATCTCCTGGACTACATCAAACGCTGGAATTTGCTGATACATCTAGTGAATCCGAAGGAGAGGATAACAAGCAACGAGTTATGGACAATCAAGATAGAACTTTGAGGCAACTAGCTGCACCAGACGTGAATCAGCAGCCCTTATGTATTCAATACCCAGAACTGAACGTAGCTTTTGAATTGAAATCTGGGTTGATACATTTGCTTCCTACCTTCCATGGGTTGGAAAATGAGGACCCTCACAAGCATCTAAAAGAATTCCACATTGTGTGTTCGAGCATGAGACCTCAAGGAGTTCCCGAAGAACAGGTCAAGTTGAGAGCTTTTCCATTTTCATTGAGGGATAGGGCTAAGGACTGGCTATTTTACCTACCGCCTGGTTCCATCAACACTTGGACAGATATGGTCAAATTGTTTTTGGATAAATTTTTCCCTGCTACTAGAGCTGCTAGTATCAGAAGGGATATATGTGGGATCAAGCAAAGGGATACCGAGAATCTTCACGAGTATTGGGAGAGATTCAAACAGTTGTGTGCCTGTTGCCCACAACACGGGATTTCAGAACAGCTTCTTATCCAATACTTCTATGAAGGATTGATACCCATAGAAAGGAAAATGATGGATGCCGCTAGTGGAGGAGCAATAGTCGATAAAACTCCTGGTCAAGCCAGGGAATTGATATCTCTTATGGCTGCAAATTCTCAGCAATTTGGCTATAGACACGATCCATCAACAAGAAAGGTTAATGAGGTAAGCGTTTCTCATCTTGAGCATCAAATTTCTGATTTAACCTCTCTTGTGCAGCAGTTGGCCTTTGGAAACCAACAACAGGTTAAGGCTTGTGGGATTTGCGCTGCTCCAAATCATCCTACAGATATGTGTCCCACACTCCAAGAGGAACCTTTAGAGCAAGCCAATGCAATCGGAGGTTTCCCGGGACAACCACAAAGGAAGTATGATCCCTATTCAAATACATATAATCCGGGATGGAGGGATCATCCTAACCTTAGCTATGGGCCTAAATCGCATAACTATCAACAATACCGACCAAGGCCACAGAACCAAGCACCACAACCTTCTTCCTCAAGTTCAGGTATGTCTCTAGAGGAAATTGTTAAATCTTTAGCTGTTAACACAAAACAATTTCAGGATGAAACGAAGCAAAGTATCCAGAACTTGGAGACACAGATGAGCCAACTCGCATCATCTGTAAGTAAGTTTGAATCTCAAGGTAAGTTGCCTTCTCAAACTGTCACAAACCTAAACAAAGTGCTAATGCAATTAATTTGAGAAGTGGCAAGGAACTACAGGAATCCACAAGCAAGGCAACTCGAAAGAGAGATAGAGAAGAGACTGAAAAAGAAGTAGAGCCACCACACAATGAAGGCAACCAAATGGGAGAAACTTTGGTGGTACCACCCAAAGCGATAGCACCCCCTTTTCCATCAAGATTAGCAAAGTCCAAGAAAATAGAGGAGGAAAAGGAAATTCTTGATACATTTCGCAAAGTTGAGGTAAATATTCCCTTACTTGATGCTATTAAGCAAGTACCTCGATATGCTAAGTTTTTGAAGGAATTGTGCACTAATAAGAAGAAGCTTAAGGGGAATGAAAAGATAAGTGTAGGGGAAAATATTTCCGCTATACTTCAAAGAAAACTCCCACCTAAATGCAAGGATCCAGGTATGTTTACAATCCCTTGCAAGATAGGTAATTTTGGAATTGCTAAGGCCATGTGTGATTTAGGTGCTTCTATTAATGTGATGCCTTTGTCAGTCTATCAATCTTTGAATGTTGGACCATTAAAAGAAACTGGTGTAATTGTTCAACTTGCTGATAGGTCCAATGTATATCCTGAAGGTGTATTAGAGGATGTTTTGGTGCAAGTAAATGGGTTGGTTTTTCCTGCAGATTTTTATGTTCTTAATATGGAAAATGATGATTCTGCAAACTCATCCTTAATTTTGTTAGGAAGACCATTCTTGAAAACATCTAGAACAAAGATTGATGTACATGATGGTACACTCACTATGGAGTTCGATGGGGAAATTATAAAATTTAACATTTATGATGCCATGAAATATCCTAGTGATACTTCTTCTGTTTTTGTAATAGATGTTTTTGACCCATTAGCACAGGAAACGTTTGATTTGAATGATGTGAATAGGTTGAAGGTCGCACTTGAAAAGAGTCTCACCATTGAGAAATTGAGGAAGATTGCAAGGAAGTTAGTACTTCCTTCTGATTTGGAAGACACCGTACATGAATTGGAGTCGTTGCAACCCCTAAGGTATGGTTTATCTTACATTGATCTGCCTTCATCTAACCCAAAACTCCTTCCTTCTATCGTGCAGGCACCAAAGTTGGAGTTAAAGCCTTTACCAGACCACCTGAAGTACATATTTCTTGGAGAGCAAGATACCCTTGCAGTCATAATTTCCAACAAATTAAGTGCTTTAGAAGAGGAGAAGCTGATTCGTGTACTCAGAGAATACAAGGAAGCTATTGGATGGACCATTGCTGACATTAAAGGTCTGAGCCCTTCCACTTGCATGCATAAAATCCTGTTAGAAGACAACTGCAAATCGTCAAGGGAGGTTCAGCGTCGACTAAATCCACCTATGATGGAAGTGGTAAAGAAAGAGATCTTGAAACTTCTTGATGCAGGTATGATCTACCCAATTTCTGATAGCAAATGGGTGAGTCCAATTCAAGTCGTTCCTAAGAAAACAGGTATAACATCACTCACCCACACCTCTCACCCACCCACACCAAGCTACTCCCATACGCATCCATCACATCACTCGTGGATCACCATCATCATCACAAGTAAGTTTCCTAACTCCATTTGATCCTCAAATTGCTTTGTTCTTCATTTTCCCATTGATGTGGACGGCGTGGTGGCTGCTGCGTTTGATTTCGAAGTGGTGGTTGCGCAATGGGTTTAAGATGAGGGGATTAGAGTGAATGGGTTAGGAATGATGGTGACTGTTGGAATCATGAACTCAATCTGAAAGTTGTTGCATGTACCTTGCGAGTTCAAGAGCACATTCGAAAATCCTAGCAAATTCGCACAGCATGAATAGTATTCGAATTTGCTGAAAAATTGGGTTTTTAAGTGTATGATAAGTTACATGCGTGATTTGAGTTAGATAGAGTCCCTATACACTTGTATACACTTAGACTATCTTTCATTTGTGACAACTTCAATCCTGATTCTATTGTATGTAGATTGCGAATTCTAGGGTTCTAATGTGGAGAAATTTGGGGGTTTTCTGATTTTGAGACACAAACATGGTTTTTGAATGGTTTTAACATAGGGGATCGCGTGTGGATTCCATTAGCTTGTACAAATTCATGTTTTGAATCATATGTGGTTAGGATCCATTGTGTTTAATGGTGTTGATGAGTTTACATATCACTTATGGACTACTTTGAATTCAATATTATGATCCATGTTGTTAGCTAACACCATTTCCATGATTATTTCATGATCTTGATAGTGACAGTTTGGACTTGCAAATTTGAAAAATCCTCCTCCAACGGTCAAATACTCAGCTGATTAGTCTAGGCTGCCAGCCTTGAGTTTGTATTGCCAGTGTAAATCATTGTTCCTTCAGTTACTATTCATGGAGGATGATTTGTTCTGAATTACTTAGGCAAACCTATTGCAAGGCCTGTTTAGATCACATGTTATCATTGATATTGCTGTGTGTGATTATGAATTGCCATGAACTATCCATTATTCCTGTCCTGGTTCTTAGTTGTTCTATTAATCTATTTTCACAATGGACACTATCACACACCGAACAGTAACCTATATCTGCATCTACTTTACATTCCCTTTATACTAAACTCAAACATTTGATGTAGGGATGCCGCCAAAAAAGCTTCCACCTCAGAAAAAGAAGTCCAAGACCGCTGAAGCATCTTCCTCTAGAGCACCACAACCAGAACTCATCTCGACTAAGGACTTTGCCAAGGCAAGAAAGAAGAAGTTAAGGGGTATGGAACTCATGAATATCCAATACTTAGACTGGACTGTACTGGATCTTTATGGGCTGATAGATTTGCTACAACAAACTGTCCAAGATCGAACTTGGTTCACACTTTTCTCAATCCAAGAACCAGCCTACCGGGATATAACCATAGAGTTCCTGTCAACTCTGACGATGGAGAAAGAGGACCATGCCACTTTTATGCAATTTCAGGTATATGGAGAAGTCCATAGGGTTGATGTGAAGCGTGTGGGATACCTGCTAGGACTCTATGATGATCCACAAACTGCCATGGCATTACCCAACTCCTGGCCCGCTGATATGGATCCTTCAACATTCTGGCTTCAGCTTACAGCTCCTAGCACCAAGCCATTTGAACCGTCCAAATCTCACGCCACTGACTTCCCAGCTACGAAACAAATTACTTCATCACATATTAGCTCATACCATCAGCGGTAAGAAAACCAGCCACAGTAAGGTCACCAACTCTGATATGTTTTATCTTTATAGCTTGACCACTAGCCACAGAATTGACTTGGGCGTGGAGGTCGCCAATTATTTGGATAAACAAAGCACGGATACAAGGACCAAAGTCATCCTTTGTGGGGCTATATCACAGCTCTACTGAAAGGGATGGGTATCTTCCGAGAGCCTGAGGGAGATGAGGGCATCCCTTGCAAAATGATATCTGATGCCCCTTTCAGATTATGGGGATTATCAAAGGGATCCAACAGGACTGATCAAGCCGAAGAGATCGAGGCCCTTGAGATGGCTCCCGTACGTAGGCCATCCACACACCGGACTACCCCTCCTGCGAGTTCACATGACCAGTTGTTGCAAGAAATCAAGGAACTCAAAGAGGAAAACAAAAAAAGAGAGAACGGAACAGGAAAGAGCGGAAAAAGAACAAGAAGTTTCGAACCACCCTGTTCCAGATGCTGAAGTCCGCTTTTGCTTGCAATACATCCACCGATGTCTCGGAGTTTCAGTACCAGACATCCAGTGAGGAGGATAGCGACCCTGAGGCTGATAGCTAGAGTTCCTGCTAGCTGCTTTATCTTCTGCTGACTTTGATTTTTGTCTTACTGACATTTTATATCCGTTTAAGCACCCAAACCTTTGGGTAGACTTGTGATGACTTGTTTATACAATTTGACCTTGCTTTTGCTATCTCTTTGTTTTTGCATCCGATTGATCACAGGATCCATAGCACTCGATTTGAATTGCCAAAGGAACTCGCAACTGCACCTATATTGTGCAACAACCCAGGGAAGAATCGTTAATCCTTTTTCCTTTACTTTTTGTGTGCAATTGAGCTGACTTCAGAACAGTGAGGACACTGTTCAGACTAGGTGTGAGGGAGGGAATAAACATGAGGAGAATTGAATATTACTGCTTGCTGAAATATGAAATTTGACTATACTTTGCATATACAGGATATCTGAATTGATCTGAAATGTTTGCACCCACACTATGAATTGTTAGATTGTTGTCCTCAAGCATTATATGGTAATTTCAGGCTAAATTTTTCAAAAATTTATGAAATCTGGAGATTGCGATGAATATTTGTGATAGCATCTATATAAATATGGAAATTGACTTGTTAAAATGCCTTACTCACCTATGTTGAGATCATAATACTTGGTTAAAATTGAGTAGCAAAATCTTTATTGAATAAACTTACCTTGTATTTAGTTTTAGAGTCGGAAAATTTAAGAGTAGGTCGAGTTCTTAAGTGAAAATAACAAGTTTACTTCGAGGAATAAATTAGCATGTATATACTCCTCTTGATTCTTTTTAAAACAAGAATTTTTCAACAAATAGTAAAAGAGGTAAATGACACTTTTTACTTAGTGATCCATGAAAAAATTCTTTTATGTGTATTTCGTTCAAGTAAAACAAGCATAGCCACTACTCCGCTGACTTGAGCATCTGAGTTATGAGTATCCAAACTTGAATGTTAGAGTGAGAGAGAGTTCTTAGGGGTCCCTTTAAAACCCGGTCACTTGGGTGATGAGCCCGGGATGTATCGACTCGAGGAACTCACTATAACGATAAGGGAGGAAAGGCAAAAGTTCACTATATGAGCTTTGAAAAAAAAAAAAAAGAAGAGAAAAGAGCTGAAAAGATGCGGGCAAAAACCCGTCCAGAGATACTCTCTGAAGGTCAATATATGCTTGAATGAATCAAAAGAAAATGAATGCTAAAGCATCATTGAAATAAGACTTACAATGAATATGGAGAAAGTCTAGGGAATGGTTGATATCATATGCTTTTACTTTGTGTTGTGAGGAGTATATATCTGTTAAATATCCAATGAAGTCCAAATGGGTGTTTTCCTTACTGAACTGAGAATTTACTTTTGAATGGAAGAATCTTTTGCTAAACATATGGATTAAAGTTTATTTTGTTTAGATTAGCTTTTGAATTTTGATTAAAGTATTTTAATTGCATGGAATCAGTTTGGTTAGAGCGGTAGGCACTTAAACTGCATGTCATGAGAATAATCAAAGATAGATGCTTAGAATTTTAAAAGTGAAAGTTAGCACTCTCTATGATAGATTTCAATTGTGGTTCTAATTGTTTTGGTTGAGGACAAGCAATGGTTCAGGTGTGGGGGAATTTGTTAAGACGGAATATACTCAATTTTTATTGAGTAAAATATGTTAATCCTATTATTAATTTTATAGAAATCCAAAAGAATTGATACTTAATCGAGTTTAATGTCGTGTTTTAGGTTTTATAAAGTAAATGGAACGGTTTGGTGAAATTGGGCATGAGTTTGTAACAAGCTTCAAGGATCAATATCACTTTCAATGGAATGCATAAGTACTCACAATTTCATTCCAAACTCGGAATGATTTGCTATCATTACTATTAGCTTTCTCATGAACTATAGCAATAGCAAACACATTTGGAGGATATACAAGGTTCGAAATTCGTCCAGAACATCCAAAGCCGCCAGCCATCATGGAAAAGCCGACGGCCAACATTCATGGCCGGCACTGGGAGATTCATGGCTGCCGGCCATGGAGCTAGCCATCAAGGGTGCGCCAATTGTTTCGCGAATAATAGCTACCAGCCTTGTTGCGACATATCCCCAGCCATCTTTCATGCGAAAAACACTCCTTATATCTGATGTTTATCTCACATATATAAAGAAATAGGAGAGAGAAAAAGGTTGATTCATTATTCTTTCATTGTATTGTTCTTGTTATTGATGTTCTCAGAAACCTAGTTTTAAGTTCTTGATCATGAGTAAACTAATTACTCAATCTAGCCGAGGATTATTACGGGATCAATTCATCAAAGATTGTGAGATCCAATTGAACTATTGAGTTTATTTTGTTTATGAATATTCATACTTCATCTTTTGAATTATAGAATTGTTTGATTGATCATTACGAATTAGGCCTATTTGTTTGATTGACAAAGCGATTATTGTTATTTGGAATGTTAAATCCGTAATTATTTGATTGTTCCAATATAAGTAATACGATAACATGATTAGTTGCAGAATAAGTGATTGATTTATGTTATGGTGATTTATGATCTAATTTAAATAGTTCATGCTTTTGATCTGTTGATTACAATTGGTGGTCTCTCTAATTAGTAATGCTATTGATAGATTAAATTTTAAGAGCTTATTTAGGGTTATCTAATCAATAAGGGAATAATTAAAGATCGTATCTTGATTATCGATATTCTAAGGAGAGATAGATCTTCAGAGCTTGTTGAAGGTCATAACCAATTTATTCATGAATTAGAATAACAATCCTTGCATCAATGATCATCTTTATGAATTGAATCGTAATAATTCTTTGGTTAGAACTTGTTACTATTGAATTTACACTAATAAACGTATTTGTTAATTTTAGAAATCAATTATTTTCTAATTAATCGTTTATACAAAACCCTCGATTTTTATTCCCTTTTGCTAGTTCTTGAAATAGAGATAGATTTTCCCCAGTCCCTGTGGAGACGATCCTGCTCACTACTATTTACAAAATATTAAGAGTAGGTTATTTAATTTTGTTGGATTCGACACCCACCAAAAACCTATCCAATCTTGCTTAATATGTAATAATCATCAAACGCATTAATAATATCTTTCTAAGTGTCAATACATAGAAAGTTTCTCTTAAGCGTCCAACTCAAATTACATGTACAATAATATAAACATAAGATACAGCACTAGTAGCTGATAAGGGCTTAACAGTAAATGGAATATAACAGTCCAATATACTCTCCCATTGACACTAAAACGCAACAACTACTACATCCGTTTATCAATTAACTTCTAGTATATATTATAACACTCCAACCTATACTCATGCCTTGCATACAAGACACAATCACTCGGCTAGATATTTATATGGTAATATAAGCACACAACGGCTAATGGATGAAAATAACAATCATTGAATAATTTCTCCAACTCTTGATTACTAAACATAATCACAAAAAATTTCAAAGTTCGATTATTTGAGTGAAAAGAAAATACACCAAATATCAACTAAACGAAACTAGCTAGGTTATTGTGCTGATCAATCATTGTTTATGGTACATATGTTGGGTTTTTCTACTAGTAGGTTTCAATATAAGTTAAACTCAAGAGAATTTTTATGTTTCTCAAACATTTATACTTTCATTAAAGTGCACTTTTTTCCATAAAATCAAATCTCCAATGAAAAAACTTTATTCTTAGGCAATATTTAAGATTTAATCCAATCAAAATTATGGTTAATCAACTTTTAAATTTCTAGAGTTAGATTTTGAAAGGAATGATTAGGTACAAGATCATTAGCTACAACAATTTATCTTTGTGTTGATTATTTTTATCACAAATCAACTTCAAATCTCCATATGATTATGTGATCTAAGTCAAGATTAGTTAAAAAGAAAGATGAAATTGTCAATTGAAAACATAAATAAGAGAAATTTCTTAGGTGTTAGGATGTCTATTTACTCACCACTAACAACAAACATAGAAGGGTAGGAGTCTCTAGAGCTTATTAAGTGTCATTAACTAATAGTGATTACTAATAAATGAATATAAGCAGTTAAACAAAATTGTAGCCTAAACAACCCATTTGATAAGCTAGTTTCTAGCAAGAACAAAATAATATAGGAATTTATTAATACAAATATCTTATTACATTGAATTTAGCATTGTTAAAATTTTCTATTAAAGATACCTTGAAAACTTGCCAAGTGATAGGTTGAGCATCATCTCAAAAGTTGCAAAATCTACATTTGTGTACTCAAACGTATTGTAAGTTATAAAAGCTTTCTCAAGCTCTATTATTCAATCCTCGCCCTAAGTCTATCCTTTGGTTTACCTTCATATTTTTCATCAATCATGCAAATACATAAAGCTAGCTATGTTTCTTAGCCTTTTTTTTTTTTTCCATTAGCAACTATTGAGTCAGGATGATCATTTTATCTTCTTTGAGTAGTCAATTATTGTAGCATCTACTATTGTAACTTGCATCATCATTTGAAGGATAATTTGCCTGATGGTCATCTAGTTAAATTTAAGAAAAAGGGTTATTATTCCATTTAACACATAAATGTTTTCCCATATGTATAATGAGAACATTAAAGTAGTTGAATTTAATAACCAATCAATGTATTTATGGTCATTTAGGCTACCTCTCTATTTATGTTAGCTGGGCCACACTCCTAGTGAAGAAAAAAGTGATACCTGCAAAGTGACCAATTAATAATTGGAAAATTAAGCAAGCATATAAACAAATACATTATCTAACTATACAATTAAATTGACAGATTAACTTCTAGCAATTTTAATGTATGAGTTGTTTCGCATACTTAATTTTTTTTATTTTAGTTACCTAATATGCATTACTTCCAATGTTATGATGTAAACGACATAGCAGACACATATTTAAACAAAAGAGAGTCATCCAAGAAGGAGAGAAGGAAGTAGCACTAGGCCGCTTCGCCTTACACCATCGGCATTAGAAGATATACCGCTAGCGTTGAAGGCTACACCACCAGCATTGGAACTGGCCTACATTGCTCGAGTTTCATCTTTGAGCTGCTAGCTTTTATTTATTATTTATGTTTTAGGGTTTTCTATATAATAATATAAATAATCCTTTAGACTTTTCTTATTTTTTTTTTTAGAACTTATCAAATACTTTGGAAAACTTAAGTTGAGAGAAGTTTCTTTTTGAGATTGCATTCCTGCAATTGTTGTGTGATTTAGATCACTCAGTGATACTAGATAAAATGGTAGATAGTTTATAAAATAAACTACCATATAGTGATGTATTAAAATACTATTAGTAATTATTTATCACATATATATTACATGTGGTGTGTAACACCTTCCAAAGTGTTTCTTGAAATATGGAACACAAAACATGTTATCTGCACGGTATATACTCATAGTCGTGATTTATATATACAAAATTGTTTAATTTGGTTTATTATGACCAAGCCAAAATTTACTCTAATATAAGTTAACTACTGTTAGGTAGGTTTCGAGATATATCCAATTGCAGGTATGCCCAAAAAAGAAACTCCTCTTTCTATAAATACACATATAGATAACTACCTCATGCAAAATTCAAACTCGGTATTATTCAATTTCCACTTTTAGCAATTAGCATCTTTCATAAGTAGAAAGTCAACCGAAAGGCACTAACATAAAATGATGGAAAGAGAACAGCATGAGCTTCCATACTATGGTTTTTGTGGCAGCTATAATGAAGTCAACAACCAATTAGAACTTTTTTCCAGCTCTATAAATAAAATTATTGCTCCCTTTCTCTAAAATACTCCAATAAAAAGAATCTTATGCTTGTACCATAGGAGAAAGGAAATAAAAAACACATGTAATACTAAATAAGTAACTAAACTTTGTTTTTTGTATTTGAAATCACTTAAAGCATCATGCATGTAACACTGGTAGTATTATGTGGCCAACTGAAGCGATTTTTTATCACATCAATAGGCCTAATAAACACCTCAATTGTGGATAAAGAGTGATTCTTTGGACAATAAAACAAGTCCCACCCTTTTTTTACTATCCATTAAATATTCATTATATTTCTTCATAATATATTATTATATATCTATTAAATATGCAATATATGTGAGGAAATGGGTTGATAGATGTTTTCCTTTCTTTATGTTTTTCCCTTGTTCTTAGTCTCACATGGGTAGTTTTTATATTATTTTTTTTTATTGAAATGAACCTTGACTTGTAGTTAACCACATCAATGAGTGTCTTGAATAAAATACCATCGTGTGCACTACTCGTCCGATGCAGCTTGGGCTGGTCAAAGTTATAAAATTTTATTCTTCAAATTTTATTTATACGGTGGTTACTATTTTTAATTTGTCCTTTTTAGTTCCATTGCAATTAAAATTTCAACTACAATTTTTATAGCAAAAAAATAATTATTTTAAATTTAAATTTGTAGCTGATCAATTTTAATTATTGTTATTATAAATTTATAACAAAAATTTCAATTTAATCAATTACTAGTTTTCAAATATAAATTTCTAGGATTTTTATAGATAGTTAGAATTTTGATACTTTTTCAATTAACACTACATGTTCCATTCTAGGAAATTGTATTTTTCTTAGTTCCAAGCTTCTACCACGATTGCAAAAGTTAAAGGCTAATTGTGTTAACCTTGGGGAAAGATGGGCATAATCAATTGCATCAAGGTCGTGCCAAAATTTGCTTTTATGATAATGGACCATCCACAACATAGCTTCATAAACTGATAAGTTATCTTACATCTTTCATTCATTTTCCTTAATATATTATATATATAATATATAATATATTGCATATTTATCTATAAATTATAATAGAATATTGATATTGTTGATAGTAATTTATATAATATATATGATATATATTGATAAATTAATTTTACTTATAAATTGGATAATTATAAGCGATATTAATAATAAAAAAATATTATGAAACTATTGAAATAAAAATTCATTAAAAAATAAAGGATAAATTACAATTAACTAATATGTGTTTTGACACTTTTGCAAATAGCTAAACTAAGTTTTCAAATTTGACACATAAGTGTCCTGTGTTACGTATTGGTTGGCTTTGTGACTTTTGTCTGAATTAGCCGTTAGTTATTGAGAAAGAAAAAGACACCAGACAATACCTTATCCAATTTTCCTTTCATAAAAAAAAAAAAAAAAGAAAAACTAGCTTTTTCCCTCACCTTGGCTTCCAATCTATACCCCCTAAAGCCACCATAGCTAAAACTAGACATAGTCCGCTAAAAGTGTAACTGTACAACCATCCTTTCAAACACAACTAGGTCATTTTGATACTTAAATCACTACTTATAACAAACTCACAACTCAAAATAGAATCAAATCCATGTCTAGCTGACTTAACTCGATCATCGAGTTTAACTATCTTGGACACCAACTAACCCAAAATTGAAACCAATGCATTAAAACTTAGTTGCCTTCTCTAACATACAATTCATCACCAACATACAAACCCACACCAAGAGGCTCACTAGAAAAATAACCACCATCTCTATAGGAGTCCATCGACATCGTCTTTAACTATCTCTTATGAGATTCAAACTAAGGAAGAAGACCTTTTTTTCACCCTGCATGTGTAAGTGGAGAAGAAGAAAACCATGTCAAATCTTCAAGAGCTAAACCTAATCCATGTGGAGACCCTAATTCAACTAAACCAGCGCAGTCTAGAGGTTTCAAATGGACTATTTGTTTAGCTTAGTATATAATTTTTTTGCCTTCTTTTTTCTTTTGATGAAGGGGAAAATGTGGATCTCTTCCATCGAAAAGAAAAAAATGTGGATCTTAGGTGTTTTTTTCTTTTTTGGGGTGACTTAAACGGTGCATAATGCAGGTCACCTAATGTTAAATTGAAAACTTAGGTTAGTTATTTGTAAAAGTGTCAAAACACGAGTCACCTATTCATAATTTACCCAAAAATAAAACATTAATAAGCCCCTACAAACATGCATGATTCCCATAAATTACCACTAAACTCCTTCAAATGTCTAAAAAAAAGTCATTATTGAAAAAATAAGAAAGAAAAAGAGGAACTAAATTAATGATATATAAAAAAGAGAGAATCTTGAGAGAGGGAGAGGGAGAGACCTACAATATGCAAAGTTAACACAAGAGAGGGAAAGAGGAGGCAACATGGTATATATGAAGGAGGAAGAGAGACTTATCACTTTCAAATACTAGAAGGTGGGAAATTTCCTTCCTTCTTGATTTGAGGCAAGTCTTGTCGTTGACTAAGCGAAATAGAAGCAGTGAGAGTCGCCTCTTTTGCCTATACATTTACAAAAAATGCTTAAGAGGTAAATCTCATTATTGATTAGGATAGTGAGGTGAGACTTGTCACTTTAACTTAATCAATAGTAGGGTGTTTACGGTTTGATTAATCGATGAATGACCTTATTTTTTGAACCGAACCATAATAATTGATTTTTAATATCTTAACCTGAGCTAATTCATTATCAATGGTTAACCGTCTAAACGGTTAATCCTTTTTTTTGTTCATTTTTTTTTTAGTTTTTAACCATTGAGCAAATGGTTGATAAAAACTTTTAGTTAATTATATTTTCAGTCACAACCATAAAAAATAGAACCTTTTGTTTAATTACATTAAAAAAATTACAAATTAAAGAGTCACACAACAAAATTACATTCATGAGTTTTAAACAAACAAATCAACAACATAAGTTTAATGCTAGTTGATAAGGCTTAAAATTCAATGCAACACTAAATAAATATTATATATATTTATAAATATCGAATTGATTAACTAAACTGTCAATTTCTTGTGATTATAAATTGGAACTAAAACCAAAACTGAAAACCCAAAAAAATAAAAAGTCTAAACCTAATTTGAAATCAATGGCGTGGTTAACCATCTTTTCGAATTGGTATTACAGTTTTGGTTTGGTGTTTTGATTTCATCGGTTTATTTGTATACCTTTAGTCAATAACGTGACTCACCTCTTGAGCTTTGTTTACATATTAATAAATGAAAAAGGTGAGTTCGCCTTATTATAACACCTCTAATATTTATTGTTTTACTAGTGTAAGATATCTCTCCAAGTTTCCTTTAGTATTTTAAGTCATTTTTTCTCCAAAAAGGGAATAATTCTTTGTTTTATTCGCATTCCAATAGTTGAATTATCATTATGCCCTTACTGTGGGGGAATGGAATTTATTGTCTTTCCCATTCCGACGACAACTCTTTTGTTTTTCCTTTTTTTGTGTTTTATTTGATTCATTGAAAATGAAAAAAGGTTATTTTTCTTTTATTATTATTGAATAGTTGTTTTCTAATTCTTTTTTTTTAATTCCAACTATTTTACATCATAGAGCTTAGAGAGATGGTAATGAGCCATACCATTAGACTATAATGCATTTGTAGCTATTTTTTTTTATTTAACTTGTAGAATAGTTACACTATAAGTAATACATATTATATATAACATGAATTAAGAAAAATTCCTACTCCCTTTCGTTACCAAAAATTTTACCATCTTTAATACAATATATATTTTTATTTAACTTGTAGAATAATACTACTATTATTCCTTTTCTAGCTTCCTTATCTTTTAATGAACTAACATCACGTCTAGTGTGTTGGAATGGAAGCACCATATTGAGTTTTATTCCTTTTTCGTATTTGGATATGATATTAGGAATAGAAATTATGATTATTTGGACTCGATGTGACCTTAAGGAGAGTTTGATTTTGCCTTTTTAGAAGTAAAATTGTGATTCTATTTCACCCTCTTTAGTTATCTCTAATTTAATCATCACATCTTTATCTAGTCATATATTTTTAGCCTACTTTTATTAATATGGTTGTTTTTGACAAACACACGCTACATACATTCCATGATGTGAATACTTTCAAACAAAAAAATAGATTTATTATTCCAAAAGTTTTTTATTTTGATCCATTCCATTCCATTCTATTTTGCTTGATATTATTTCAAATGATTATGGTGCATCAAATGTGCTATAAACATAAAACATAAATATCATTTTCCTTTTGTACTTTGGGGAAACCAAAAGCCAACTTATTTTAGACTTAAAACAATTACAGAAGATGATTAATGACACCAAACAATAAGCACAGCAAACGATTGCACGAAACAGCAAGGCGCAGCACAGCATATATGACAAACTATAAACATATAAACAGAACATCAGAAACGACAATAATACACACGCCTCTTGGTGATTATTTGTTAGCATTCCATGCTAATACGTAAACTTCAGTAAGGCTTCTCGCCTACGATGTTTCCGGGAGGATCATAATTGCATCCAATAAATGTGCCCCCAGAAGTGCATGTCACTTTGGCACACCCAAGTCGCACAGAGTCACGCCATACCACCTGAGTGTAGTGCAAACAACCGCCCTCCCCAGCTGAACAAGAGTTTGTATCATAGTCATAGTGTCGCCCTTCTTGCACCCACAACTTCACAGCGTCTACACCCGAAAGGTCACCGGTGCTTCCAGCGAGGTTCTCACCGTACTGAGTAGTACCGGAGTGGACGAGTTTGCAGTCGCCAATATGTGAGCCAGCGTAATTGTGAGCATAGGCTGCCACGGTGTCATCCCAAGCTATCGGACCGACCCCTACATGCGCACGGGCTGCATTGTGCGCACCCACAAAGTCTTGTGGAGAGTCCTGAGCGGCTGAGAGAGGGACTAGTGTTAGGACGAGGAAGAGAATAAGAGGAAGTAGTGAAATGTTAGAGGAACCCATATTGCTGGTGGTGGTGATGATGAAGGGCGGCATCGACTTTGGGAGGCATATATAGGATTTCAGTTTGAAGATAATATCAAAATATATTATTATGGTAAAACCACTAATACAATCGATAGAATCTATAATAACGGATTAATAGGGAGTTATCTATATAATCTATACTATATTTTAAATGGGTGAATAACCACCTTTCTTATACATATGACACGCTATGCTCTTATTATATATTAACACGCATCAAGTGACATATTCCTTTGATAAGGAAGTTAAGAGCAGAACCATCAGCAAGAATGATCATCCCATCCATAGAGAAATCCAGCTAGTTATATATGTAGAAATTTTCATTATTTGTTGTCCTATTCATGCCAAATGCTGTCACTTAATTAATGAAGGTATAATATTCATAAGGTTGGGGCTACCGTGATACATTACATTACCAATTGAATAATGAGCTCAGCACTTACCCTTTCAAAAAGGATATATACAAGAAAAGTCCACGTCTAATGTAGTAATAAATTTTTTTTTTTTTTATTTTGATGATTAAAAGTCTTTTCTCTATATCCTGTAACAAAGAAGCCATTTCATATATACTTGACTTTTAGTCATAGTAAGAAAGTCTTGAAACATTCAAACACAACAATTTACTATGGGAAAAAAAAAAAAGGAGCCATTTGTAGTTTACTTATAGTAACAAATTAGTGAAGTCTTTACATATTTTTAAAGGTTAATGTCAAAAACAGTACTTAAACTTTTGCGAAAAAATTCAATTAGTACCTAGAATTTGGTTTTGAATAATTTAATACCTGAACGTTTATAAAAAGTTTAATTAGGTATATAAAGTTTGGTTTTGAACAATTTGGTAACTAAAAAAGTTGTCACGTACATTTTTTCTACTAATTGAACTTGCTTTGCTTCATTTAGGAAAAATGTAACAAAAAAACTTGCTTTATATATCAAATTGTTTAAAATCGAGCTTCATATGGGAAAAATATATTCAAAAACTTGTTTCAGGTATCAAATTGTTCAAAAACCAAACTTTTTATACTTGATTGAACTTTTTATAAAAGTTTAAGTATCATTTTTTACATTATCCCTATTTTTAATGGTAGACATGACGTATGTTGTCATGTCATTACTATCGGTGGTAACATTTTACATCCTAAATTCACAAGTTAAGATATCCCTTCTATATCAAGTGTTGTATGAATGTCATTAACCTAAGGGAGGTTGCTCATGGGGGGTGATCGATCTCCTTGAAGAAGAACTAAATAAGAGGAAAATGGCCATTAACCTTCTAATAAGCAAGGTTAGAATGGTGATTTAAACACTCAAGTGAACTAAGGGCCCTCTTTTAGATGACAAGATTTGTAGGTGCTATGGGTCTATTTGGATTATTTGATTTTTTGTCTGTATTTGATTTGCATCTGTATTTTATATGTAATTAGTCCGTTTGTTTTGTCTATAAGTAAAAATACATGTTTTTCATCTGTATCTATTTTTTACAAATAGTCAGTTTGAGAAATAATAAAAATAAGATGTCAAAATGACCTAAACACGATGAATTAAATAGACCATATAAAGGACTAAAATTATTTATATCTCGATATCTAAATATGACTTGTAAAAAGTAGGTGATAAGATTAATCTAAGGATTTTGGTCCGTATTTGAGATGACTTTAGGAAAATTTGACATAGTTGACTTGGAATAGGATCATTTGGCTAGTCTATCTACTCTTAACATCCTTCAGAAGTTCATACACTTAAAGAGGCTCCTCATAAGTTTAGACTTAACAAGAATTCATGGAATGATCCATCAATAGGAGGATTCATTCTAGCCATTAATTATTTATGCAGCTTGATGAATATCATCTTGATTGAACTCTATAAATATAGTAGGATCCCCTCATTTATAATATACCATGAGTTATATGTAATGTCCCGCTTTCCAAAGGGTCGTTCATCATGGGATTGCTCTACATAGAACACGCTTAACTTTGGAGTTCTGATAAACTCCAATTCATTACACCAAAAGGCGCATTTGTAATTAGAGTTCCCCTATCTCTATTTGAAGAGTATCACATACTCTCCCACTTATAGAACTGATGTCCTCGTCAATTTCGTTACACAAGTTTAAAACTACACCAGGCAGTGAGGACACATGCCTCCATTTCTAGTTGGTGAACTGCTCTGATACCACCTATAATGCCTTGGAGCTCTAACCACCGAAGTATTATCCATTTTAGCTACATACCACATGGTTTTGTCTTTTTGTTGCCAGCACTTCTCAGGAGGTCACCAATCATAGGATTGCTCTACCTAGAGCACGCATAACTTTGGGGTTCCAAAAACTCCAAGCCATTACACCAAAAGACACCACTATAATTAGAATTCCACTATCTATATTTGAGAATATCACATTATATACATAAGATATTTCAATACTAGTAAATCTTGATACATGTTATATATATATATATATATATAATTTATGTGATAGTTATATTAAAAACTACATATTCTATTACCATGTGTTATAGATTTTCTTTGTACCTAAATACAACAAGTACACAAGCTTTTTTGTAATATATTATTTTTTTTCCTCTTCCATGGTCGTATGCTATGTCTCAAAATTATTGAGGCTCTCTAGTCATATTGAGTTCTATTAAAATAAAAGAGGTGATTAAGCTATTACACTCATGTAGAAGCCACAAGGTGGGTTTCTAACTGATTTTAATTTCACTTAACCAATCATTATCTCTTTTGTTAATTATGTCCAATTCATGCAATTTCAACAATAATAATAAAGAGATAAGAGAATAAGAAGATCATACCAGAATTTAATGTCGAGTTTAGCCCATGCCCTAGTCTCCACGATTCATAAATGACTTATTCAAGGCGGACTTCACACCATCACATTTAACAAACAGTTTGCCTCATAATGAGGACTTCAACAAATTGCATCATTAAGAGGACTTCACCAATACCTACAACTTGTAGGACTTCACTCAAATACCTCAATATATAGGACTTCACTTTATCTCAAACATATAAGGACTTCACTAAAACTCTTGCAAACAAATATAAACAAGCATGTGAATAGTGTCTCACAATATTTGCTTGCAAATCTCACTAAATACTATTCACATTTTCACTTAACTAATACAAATGCAAAATGAGAGAGTATTTGATATAATGTCTACCAATAAAGCCCTATATCTTATACAAAAACACCCAAACACTTCTATTTATAGGCTCTCAAAAAACTTAGCATTGCCCCCCGCACCGAAACAAGTCTCTCCAACATTTGGATAAAAAGGCTCTATTTTTGGTCAATCAATGACTGATCTAAATCTTACCTATGAGCTGGTGCAAGTCGCACCTTGAAGGTTTGAATCGCATCCAAAATCGTAGGTGCAGTCTTCCCATGGTAGCCACTTATTAGTTCGACAATGTTTCATATTTTGGCCATATTTCTCTTATCCGGACTCCGATTGAAGTGATTCAAGATGCTACGAAATGCTTAGAGAGAGCTCTACAATTTTTGTGTTTTGAGATTCAAGATATTCCAAAGGATTCAAGGCCTAAATCATGCTTAAAAAAAAAAAGCCACAAACATATATATGCACATATAGCTCAAATAATCACAAACATGTTTTATCTATTAAATGCAGCTCAACTAAGTTGCAAAGTATTTGTGCAATACATTTTTTCATCAAAACAGGATTATAACTTTTACGTGGCTCAACAAATTCTTCATTACCGCTTTGTCAATATCCTAGCAGACACAGTTGTGGTCTTTTGTTTCTTTTTTTTAATCCTTATTTACAATATTATTCAACAATAGATCATATATAAGCTCGTAAGGCCGTAGCTTGCTAGGGTAATTAATGGACTAAAGTTTGTTTAATTAAGAGAATATTCAAGTTTAAAAAGAAAAAAAAGGTAGGGGGGATCTGTATTAATTAAACTAAAATTGGCTCTTGGAGCACACACATCTTATCATCTATCATATTAGAGCTTGAACCACAACTTTACTTTCTTAAAATTCATAAATATATATTATTTAACTATATTCAATACACAGAAAGTGTGAATGAAGTTGTCGGAATTAATTAGGTAGTTTCGTTGTATATATATGTGTGTGTACATATTCACAATCCTTCATAACCGCAAAAATATATAATATTATATATATATATGGTATCATTTTTTAATTCTTTCTTCTAATAAAGGAAGCCATACCTAACTTAATTATATAATTTTATAAGCACCAATGATACAGGAGCACACTTTCCTGGGCTAATTTAAACATTATTAATAACTTAACTTTCTGTGTTTATACAGCAAATTTTTAATACAGGCTAAGCATTATATAATTTTGAACTCTTTTATTTATGGGCAAACCACATACACATTGAAGGTACATATTCATGCGCAAACCGTAAGTGCCGTTTGGTTAGATTGATTTATTTTCTCAATTTAGCAATGGTCATTTTCATTATTTGTTGTTTAATTCACGCTAATGATATAATTTGCGTGCACATTTAGTTAAACAAAGTATATTATTTAAAGAGTTGAAATTAAGGCCATACGTTACATTACTCATTAAAGGATGAGCTCGGCAATTACCCTTCAAAAAAATATATAAAAATGTCTAAGTCAAATTTAGAGACTTTTTTGGAGATTAAAATATTTACGAATTTTGTAATAAAGAATACATTTGATATTTACTTGATTTAAATTACAGGGGAAATGCTTTGAAAAATTCAAACATGACAATTCATATATAGAAAAGGAGCTATTTGTAGTTTACACGATTTAAAAAGTAAATGGAGTGGGTCTTTACATATTCATTGACCACCGTAGGTCCTCGTTTTATGTCTCATCCAACGTTCACAAGTTTGCTATGCCCTTTCCTCATGAATTAGCATTGTTTAAAATGAGTGTTGTTGGATCATTAATCCAATGTTGGCCTTAAATGTGAAGTAATTATGTGTTACGGACTATCACATTAAATTAAGCTCAATTAAAAGTGATCAATAAGATTTGGGTATTTGGGATTTAAGGTATCTAATAGGGTATGGCCTTTTATGTATAGAGACTTTATGGTAATTTCTATTTTTATGATGGAAAATATGAATACTAAAAGATAACAATACGTTATCTCTATAAATAGTGGTTATGATCCCTAGATCACACGTACAATTTTTTTAATCTCTTCTAAATCCTATCATTAGATTGTGCAGAGAGAAAACTAAAGGGATCTCTTAGAGCTGGAAGGCCAACCGCACGGCTCTAAAATCATTGATTGCTATGAATTCAGGTATGTTTCCGCTTATGTGTTTATATATATATATATATATATATGTGTGTGTAATTCTTAATGGTTAAATATGAACGATCTAGGGTTTTTGTTTTATATATGATGGTTTTCACAAAAGGTTAATCTAGATCTAATAAGTGGTATTAAAGCATACATGTTTAATCATTAGGAATTATCTTCGTAATATATAATAGGATTCTTTTCCCTTTTCTTTTAAGGGTTAGGGTTTTCAAAGAAGTAAATTTTAAAAGGATTAATTTATGAACAAGAATTCATTGAATTCTTGTACTATTAATATTCATGAATCTATTATTAAAATTATATATATATATATATATATTTAGCATTTGATTTCAATCGGCATTTTTATTTATGGATGTAAGTCAGCTTCATGGCGTCACGTAGATTCGTTGTTTTGGTTGTCTGATTTTTTTTTTTTTTTTTTTTGGGAATTTGCTGGGTTGGCTTTTGGCATGTAATTGGAATTTGAGTTGAGTTGTTTCCGTTCTAATCCGGGATTTATGATTAATTCCTTTCCTTTAGATTCTTTTCAATTCCATCACTTATGAATTTTGGACTTGGCCTTTTCCGACAATTCAATATATTATATGTAATTCTCATCATATATGAAAGGAAAAAAGTTTGGCTTGTATTTCTATTTTTTTTTGTTTTTCGTAATCGATATTTAATTAAGTTTCTTTTAAGGTCAGGTTTCATGGCTTTTCAATTGCTTCTGTAAACGGTTTTGTCAGCAAAATGGAATGAAATAATAACATTTATTATCAAAACTGTTTTGGATTTTAATGTTAACGGTTATTGAATATTAAAAGAATGGCAATTATTGTGGATCATTTTTAAATATGGGTTCTTAGACTTAATAAGTTTTGACCAAAATTAAGCTGATTAATTGTGTTTTTGATCCAAAATTTGAAATAAATTTAAATTTGAATATTGGTATGTTTATATATATTTTGAGATAAATTAATTGAAACAACATACCACCAAAGTGGTCCCTCTTGTGGAAATTAATTTGTTTTAAAATATAAAAAGTTGTGTGCTTGTAACTTATATGAATATTTGACCGGCCCAAAGGAAGGTCAATGTTTAATAGAATTGCAAGTGCACCCATAGTAATAAACGCGTGACAATTATTTAGTTTTACATGTGAACAATAAATCGGCCCAAAGGAAGGTTTATTATTTGATATGTTCTTATTGTCAGTGTTTGATTACTACACCAAGATACCACTTAGTAGTTAATGTTTTATCCAAAGATGAAATATTAATGGGCTGCTCGGTATCTTGCGATGGGGTTTACCTTTATTTGAATTTATTATTATTGTTTTAAGACTTATGTGAGCTCGTTTATTTTTTGTTTTGTTCTCATTCAACTATGAAAATCCTGCTAATATTACTACCAACATCAATTCCATTCCTATGCTTAATGGTACTAACTTCAAGTCATGGAAAGATAATTTCTTGATAGTACTTGGAGTAATGGATCTTGACCTTGCATTAAGGAATGATTCTCCTTCACCTCTTACTAATAAGAGTACCTCTGATGACAAGAGGGAGATGAAAAAGTGGGAGAAATCAAACTGCATGTGTATGATGATCATGAAAAAGGCCATTCCAGAAGCATTTAGAGGCATAATATTGAAAAGATAACTAATGCTAAGGAGTTCCTTGATGAAATTGAGAAAAGGTTTGCTAAGAATGAAAAGGCAGAAATAAGTATACTCTTGACAAACCTAATCTCAATGAAGTATAAGGTAAGGGTAGCATTAGGGAGTACATCATGAAGATGTCTCATCTTGCTTCCAAATTAAGAGCACTTAACTAAACCTCACAGAGGACTTGTTATGTATTTGGTTTTAATATCTCTTCCGACACTGTTTAGCCAGTTTAAAGTGAGCTATAATTGTCAGAAAGAGACCTGGTCTCTGAATGAGCTCATCTCACACTGTGTTCAAGAAGAGAAAAGGTTGAAGCAAGATAAGATTGAGAGTGCTCACTTAACCTTGACCCTTAATAATAGGATAACAAAAGAAAAAAGGATAAAGAAGCTGCAAATACAACACTTCAGAAGAAACAACCAAAGAAGTCAGATGCATCGAATGGTAATGGTTGTCACTTCTGTGGAGCTATAGGGCATTATAAGAAGCAATGCACCAATTATCATGCTTGGCATGCAAAGAAAGGTGTGCTTCTTAATTTGGTTTGTTCTAAGGTTAATTTAACTTCAGTACCTGTACACACTTGGTGGATAGATTCTGGTGCAACAACTCACATCAGTGTTCTATGCAGGGTTGCCGCCATTATCGAAAACTAAGTGATGGTGAAAGATACATCTATGTAGGTAACAGCAAGACAGTTGAAGTTGAAGCAATTGAAAAATTAGATTATTATTAAAGACTGGATTTTATTTGGATCTTGATGAAACATTTATTGTACCATCATTTAGATAGAATTGATTTCTATTTCTGCTTTGGACAAATCTGGTTACTCTTGTTCATTTGGAAATAAGAAATTTAGTTTGTTTCATGATTCAAATTAGTTGGATCCGGTTCTTTATCTGTTTATGATCATCTTTACTTAATTGATAATATTGCTTCATTTAATGAATCATTGCAAATAAGTACACGAGGTATAAAGAGAAAATTAACCAATGAGAATTCAGCTACATTATGGCACAAGAGACTAGGTCATATCTCTACACGGAGAATGGAGAGACTTGTTTTAGATGAAATTCTAAACCCTTTAGATTTTTATAGATTTTGATGATTGCATTAACTGTATAAAGGGGAAACAAACCAATAAAAGGAGATTTGAAAAAGCCAACAGGACTTCAGACGTCTTAGAACTTATACAAATAGATATTTGTGGATCGTTCCCTACAATTGCTTGGAATGGTCAACAGTATTTTATAACGTTCATAAACGATTTCTCGCGATATGGCTATCTATATCTCATTCATGAAAAATCACAGTCTTTGGACATGTTAAAAAATTATAAGGCTGAAGTTGAGACCAACTCAACAAAAGGACTAAAAGCATCAGATCTGATCGTTGTGGTGAATACTATGGCAGATATGATGGTTCAGTGAACAACGTCCAGGACCTTTTGCTAACTTCCTAGAGGAATTCGGTATCGTCCCACAGTACACCATGCTGGGTTCACCCACTATGAATGTTGTTGCTGAAAGACGAAACATGACGCTTAAAGACATGGTGAGAAGTATGATTTGCCATTCCACCTTACCATAATCACTCTAGGGAGAAGCACTTAAGACTGCAACATATATCCTTAATAGGGTTCTAACTAAAGCAACTAACAAAACCCATATGAGCTTTGGACGGGTAGGAAGCTTAGTTTAAAGCATTTAATGTGTGGGGATGTCCAGCTGAGGCAAGGCCTTACAGGCCTAATGAAAAGAAACTGGACTCAAGAACAGTGAGTTGCTATTTTGTTGGGTACTCTGAAAGATCGAGGGGTTACAAGTTTTATGATCCCACAACTAAGTTGATATTTGAGTCAGAAAATGCTTGGTTCTTTAAGGATGTCGAGTTTACGGGGGGAGATATGGTTAGAGACAATGTCTTCAAAGAGGAATACGTTGATATTCCCATAGGTGTTCTTGAATTTGGTCAAGATTTTGTTCCTGATTTCATTCAAAACACAATAAACTTAGACAATGGTGGAGATCCCGTTCAAGAGACTGTTTTGAAAGAACAAACTCTACCACCTCAAGAACCTATGCCATTAAGGAGATCCACTAGACCAAAAAGAAATGCAGTGCCAGATGATTACATTGTATTACTTCAAGAACATGAGGTTGACATTGGGATGATGGAAGATGATTCGATTAATTTCTGTCAATCCATTGAAAGTTTTAACTCTCAAAAGTGGATTGATGCCATGAATGAAGAGATAAAGTCTATGAAGAACAATGATGTTTGGGATCTTGTCCCATTACCAGAAGGTACGAAGCCCATTGGTTGCAAATGGATATTTAAGACCAAGAGGGATTCGAAAGGTAATGTGGAAAGGTACAAGGCTCATCTTGTTGCAAAGGGTTTTACACAGAAAGAAGGCATCGACTATAAAGAGACTTTCTCACTAGTTTCTTCGAAAAACTCTTTTACGATTATAATGGCATTAGTGGCATATTTCAATCTTGAGTTACATCAGATGGATGTAAAGACCGCTTTTCTCAATGGTAACATTGATGAGACAATCTATATGGTATAACCAGAAAACTTTGTGTCGGGAGATCAAAGAATATGGTTTGTAAACTTAAGAAATCCATCTATGGACTTAAGCAAGCATCTCGACAATGGTATTTCAAATTTCATCAAGTGATCATCTCGTTTGGTTTAAAGATGAATTTGGTTTATGATTGTATATACCATAAGTTTTGTAGGAGTAAGCACATTTTCTTAATCTTATATGTTGATGATATTTTGTTTGCCAACAACGATATAGGCTTATTGCATGAAAAAAAGAGATTTCAAGCTAAGAATTTGAGATGAAAGATCTTAGTGATGCTTTTTTTTTTGTGTTAGGAATAACACACCGAGATCGCTCTCATGGTGTTTCGGATTATCTCAAAAGAGCTATATCGAAAAGGTACTCAAAAGGTATGG